>BGPR01003691.1:0-77642 GCA_013235015.1 Araneus ventricosus
TGTATTACGTATTGTTACATTTTCACTGACTATTGAAATAAACTTTAAACTGGTGATGTTACTGTGACTCTTAATAAGATAACTTCAAAGTCTGTTAAGATCATTAGTTGATATTATTCTCGCTCTAAGCAAACCAAAAATTTTCTCTAACAAAAAATACACAATATTTTAAAACATAAAAATAAATTTCATCCTTTTCTTACATTTGTCTAAATGTTTGTTCAGAGTGAGCAAAAATAAATTGAATAATACCTTATTTGAAAATAATTGTTTTTTTTCGAATTTATTTCATTTTGATGAATTTAAAAGAAATTCTAAGTAGTAATATAGAAACTCATCTAGAAAAAAATTGCTATAGTTTTAAAAAAATCACACCTAAACCTTAGTTATTTTTTTTTTTTTCAATTCAATGTTGGTATAACGGATTAAATAACCTCCTCTCTTTTCTATCAATTCCCCAGGCTTCAAATTTTTCTATGCTTGAATGGGGTATTGAAAGAGATTGGGCAACAAACCTATTTTACTTAATAATCTGATTAAACATTGAGGATTGAATAAAATCTTATATACACAGCAAGTGTATTATGAAAATACTGAAACAATACCTTTAACTAGGCTGACAAACATTAAACTGACTTATACAGAATCCAAATCTGGACACACTTAAACTAGAAAAAAAAAAAAATCCAAAACTGACCTTCTTTCTGAAAAGAAGACTCAATGCAGATATGCTAAAATGCCCTAAGCCATAGGGGTCTTGATCCTGTGGTATCTCTAATTTGCACATTCTTATCAAAGACTCATTGCAAGTCGACCGCCACCCCTACCCAGCTAATCAATCAAAAATGTCAAACTACGGAAGGGGAAGAAATCTGAAAATTACGTCTATTCAGTTTTAGAGACAGTTCACAAGAGACGACATTTCAGCAAGTTGACTGCTTTCTGGCGCATCTCTGACTACACGTTGAAATGCGTATATTCAATATGGATAGTCTTGCTGTCACGTGAAATACGTAAAACGCTCAGAGGGTTAAACTGCAATCTGATGTGAAAAGTGCGAATAATGATTCACTAGACAAGTTGATTCTTGCCACAGCCAGAGGCATAGTCTCAAAGGAGTTCTGCAATTAATATAAACTGACTATTTACAGGCGCAAGAGATTTCACACTCAGTATTTGCATTCTTGACAACAAAATTCCTACCGTGATAGAAATAATTTTCAATTTAAGATAGTAGAAATAATGTTATAAAACTACATGTAATTTTAATATATATTTTAAAAAATAAACTCATAAATTGGTGCTGATAAATTGGCGTACTATTACTGAAAGAGACTGTGCTAGTTTTGTTCCCCGCTTATCGTTTCAGGTGTTGGATTATCAGTTTTTCATTTCGAGCAAACGCATGGAAAACGGTAGTGCTGTGTATATGCATATATAACAAAAAGGATCGTATAGTGGTATTTGGTTGAAAACAGATTTGTTTATTCTCCCTTTTTTTTTTTTTTGAGAAAAAGAGTAAAGATTTATCAATTATAATTGTATATTAGACTTAAAATCTATCAGATTATTTACTTCACAATAATACACTCCAAGGTCGTAATATATATGCGTATATACATATTTTATCTTACAGGCCAGTTCCTTTACCCACTCTTGCTCATACAAATAAATGCACACAGACTAAAATGAGTACAATAATTTATATTTATTAACATGTCTTTATCACTATACGGAAATTATAATGATCGACTTCTTTACTCACAAATCTAATTGATTGAAACACGCTTTGATTTATTTAGACATACCGTAAATACAGTTACATAAGAAAAGCATGTTCATAATATGACACGGCTGGCATGTGATGTAAAACCCAAAAACTGATCTTAATAGATTTAGTTCTTTTCGTCTTTGTTGCTGTTTCAGAGTTCCACTCATTATTTCTTCACGCGTCTTAATAATCTTGTAAAAGAGATACGTTTCCAGCTTCAGAGGTCGGTTTACTTTTTTCATCCTCTTTCAATATTGACACAAAATCTCGTCTTACACTATTGCCCTTAAAACCTTCTAATGTCTATTTGGTAACAAGGAGAAATAATGAAAAAATTCAGAAATGTGCATTTATCACTGAGGCCTGCAGCAGCCTCTAAGGTAGCACTCTTCTGGCGTGGGGAATCTTCACATCGATACCTCGAATGCAACGGATCCATCATCGCAGCGTCCTCCTGACGAAAAAAACTTCGCTGGGGACATTCAACTGACTCCAGTAAGAGTCCTGTTCACCTCCTTCGATGATGTCCAGCCCCGGAAAATCCTCTGTCTGTCCTTCCCTCCAACCAAAAGGCTTCTTACGTCAAGTAGGTCACATGTCACTTCCTCCGGAACGTCTCCCTCCAAAGTTCAGGACCAGATATTTCCGTCACCTCACAGCAAATCTGCGTCATCCACTGTATTTCTACCGCCGCGGGATCTCGAGCATTTTTTTTTTGACTGGGCCATGCTTCGCGGAGAAACGACGATCCACTGGAGCAGGGGAAAAGGGAAAAGGAACTATTCTATCTCCCTTGCTACTATCTTGCTAAATAAATTCCTCATTTTACACCTAGGGAATTTAAGACACTTAGTCACTATTTAAATATATAAAATGGCAAAATCCACAGAATTATTTTAAAAAAAAAATCTTTTAAGGATAAGATATTCAAATGTTAGATAAAAAGAACAGACTTTGAGGTTTTGATTAAACGCATTTCTAAAGGCCAGAAAATATTCAGTTACAATTGGTACCGAAGAAAGTTAATTTAATTCGAAATGTTAGACAACACAACATATCCATCTTGTTTTGGTGCAAAAAAAATTTAGAACAAATTTTTTTTATACATATATGTATACAAAACACATGTATCACAGTATGCGTACATGAAGACAATATAAATATACCTTGACTTCAAAAGGATTGTATATGTAGACACAACCACCCTCAAAGCAAACTGTTCAAAAAAAAGAAAAGAGTGCACATGACGATAGATATATCGGTCAAGACGACATTTGCGCCAGATCCATCACTCAGGACTTCCAAAATCAATAGAGAACAATAGGTGTAAAACACCTAATCATCAGGCTAAATCATAAAATATAATGTTAATATGAAGTGACTCAAAAAAAAAAGTTATAACTGGCTGGAATATTATGCATCCTGTCTATGAATTTAAACCTTACCAAACACAATGGAGAACCACACACGTGATCCAAACGGCAATTTTTTTTTTTTTTTTAAACCTGCATACTGTACTGAATAAATAGATAAAAAACTAACACGAATACACACTTTCTACGAAACAATTTGTAGTGCAGAAATAAAATAAATTAAAACCCTTGACTACAATATACGTATATAATCACATAATTCACTGTAGCCCAATAACCAAGTATTTAGTTTGGCTGAAGTGAAGTTATATCCATCAGTTTTCTTACCTAAAGTTCCTGTAATAATATATTATAATTTGTTTTATGAAATTTCGTCTTGAAATAATGTAAAGAAGAATAGTTCCATACTTCATTTTAAACAGAATAAAAGACTGAAAAATAATTTAGAAGAAACTAAACTCAGTGTTTGTGAAATTTTAATTAATATAAAAAAAGAATCAGCTACAATGAAATGACTAGACACCCAAGACAAAACAACAGCCCAACAGGGTCAAGTAGCAAACACAGCAGGAGATTCCAAGTCAAAGGAAACCAAGGCGCTAACAAAGGATTCAATTTCAACTCATTTTTTTAAAATATTATTATATTTTATGAGGATCGGCTGCTAATCCAAAGCATTTTTTTGTTAAAAAAAAAAAAAAAACCATTGTGGAAAACAAACCAACATCAAAAGAGTGAATTCTTGAAGACTGTCTAAACTACCAAATCAATAATTAGACATTATTTTCTATATATATGTATAAGCAAATATAAACACAAAATGTAATTATTTTAAATAATAGGGCAAAGTCTCGGGCACTTATACTTGATCAAAATATATATACAACCACAAAATTTTAACCATTTTCACAGTAAGCATCTCGTCCATATTTCCACAAAATGCCTACCAAATTGATAATGCGTCAACACTCAGTTAACTGTATTTCCAGAAACAACAAAAATATCTATATACAATAAGCACTTCAATAAATGCAATGGCTTAAACAACCATAAACGCAAACAAACAAAAATCTCCAACTTTTGTCTGCACAAAAGGGAATACAAAGTAACAAAGGTCAAATGTTGAAGAAAGCATGAACGGAAAAAAAAAAAGAAATTCTTACAAAAATGCAATCTTATAAAAATTAAGTTTACTGGAGAAATCTACCACTAACAGCACAATCATTTCCTCGCCAAAAGAGTTTAATTAATAAACAAATCCATTTGAATTTCTTGGTCTTAAAATCAGAGGGGTTTGCCACCACCACTTGTGCCTTTATGGATTGTTTGAGACCTGATACAAATTGGGATAAAAGCAATCTGGCTCGAAAACTATCAGATATGTTTTCTCCATTTTCCAAATGGTTATTAAGGCATCTGTGTGCCAAACCCTCGATCCTTACAGAGAAATCTTTTACTGATTCCTGCTCCATTTGATGGGCAGATGAAAATTTTGCAAAATCGAAAGAAAAGGATTTTTCTTCCCTGAAATGATTTACAATAGCCTCCTTAAATTTGTCATAATTTATATCACTAACTGTTGCCAATGAAGCCTCAAAAAATTGTCTCACTCTCCCTTCAAGTTTTAATTTTGCAATCACTAACATTTGCGGTTTTGACCAGTTACCCAGGGAACCAACCCATTCCAATGTCGAAAAAAATTCAGCAGTATTTCTATCTGTTAAAGACGGTATCATTTGTAACATTGAAGTATTATGGAGCACATCAGCTCCATCAGGAGTCACTGAGGGATGCGGTAATGTCATCTTGACTTACAAACTCTCACAAAGCATTAAAAAAATTTATAATGTGAACATTTATTACAGCCAGAGCAATGATAAGTTTTTTATGACCTGCAAGGACAACGGCACCACAATTTATGCTGTGTGGTTATGCATATATAACAAAAAGGATCGTATAGTGGTATTTAAGTTGAAAACAGATTACTTTATTTCCTCCCTTTTTTTTTTTTTTGAGAAAAAAAATATAAAGATTTATCAATTATAATTGCATATTAGACTTAAAATCTATCAGATTATTTACTTCACAATAACACCAAGGTCAACATATATATGCGTATATACATATATTTATCTTACAGGCCAGTTCCTTACTCAATTTGCTCAAGGCTAAATAAATGCACACAGACTAAATGAGCAATAATAATTTATATTTATTAACATGTCTTGATTAACACTATACGGAAATTATAGTCGATCGACTTCTTTACTCACAAATCTAATTGATTAAACACGTTTGATTTACTTAGACATAACAAACACAGTTACATAAGAAAAAAAGTATGTTCATAATATGACACGGCTACATGTGATAAACCTAAAAACTGATTCACTAGATTTAGTTCTTTTGCCTTACAGCAGCCAGAGTTCCACTCATTATTTCTTCACGCGTCTTAATAATCTTGTAAAAGAGACATGCTTCAGCCAGAGGTCGGCTTACTTTTTCATCCTTTCAATATTGACACAAAAATTCAAGTCTACACTACGCTGTCTCTTAAAACCTTCTAATGTTCATTTGTAACAAGGAGAAATAATAGAAAAATTCAGAAAATGTACTTATCACTGAGGCTCTGCAGCAGCCTCTAAGGTAGCACCTTCTGGCAGGGGAAATCTTCACATCGACACCTCGAATGCAACGGATCCACTATCGCAGCGTCCTCCCGACGAAAAAAAATCCTCTTCGCTGGGGACATTCAACCCCCGACCTCTCCAAGAGTCCCGTTCACCTCCTTCGATGATGTCCAGCCCCCGAAAAAAAAAAAAATCCCTTCGTCTGTCCTTCCCCTCCAACCAAAAGGCGCGCTTTCTTACGTCATAGGCCGCTACGTCACTTCCCTCTCGAACGTTCTCCAAAGTTCAGGACCAGATATTTCGTCACCTCACAGCAAAATTGCGTCATCCACTCGTATTTTCACTGCCGCGTGACTCAGCATTTTTTTGACCGGGCCATGCTTCGCGGAGAAACGACGATCCACTGGAGCAGGGGAAAGGGAAAAGGAACTCATTTCATCTCCCCTGCTTTTTCATCTTTTGGCATAAACAAATTCTCATTTCACACACCCAGGAATTTAAGACAATTTAGTCACTATTTAAATACAGCATAAAATGGCAAAAACAGAATTATTTAAAAAAAATCTTTTAAGCGATAAGATATTCAAATGTTAGATAAAAGAACAGACTTTGAGTGTTTTGATTAAACGCATTTTGAAGAAGGAAAAATAATTGAAGTTAATAATTAAAAATTTAGTTGTTAATTTAATTTAAATGTTGTGGGACAACACAACAGTAGTTGGGCAAGTTGAAAAAAATTTATAAACTATGCGTTTTTCGCTTCTCAAGTAATTTATTACAACTTACAATAGAAATGATTCTGATGTTCCAATTTCAATTCTTAAAAGCCTTATCTCTAAAATTTCTGTATTTCTTCCATTCTTATTTACACTTCTATGTTTTAAACAATGTAATTTATTTCGTAGGACAAAAATCGAAATATGGAAATTTTTATAAAATTTCTAAGATGATCTTTCATGATCTTGCATCATATTTTGCCTTTCAATTTTGGTTCTCGTTTGGTGACAGAAGTGGCGCCATTTAAGCTTCATCTGATTAGAATATTAAGAAATTAAATATTGTATGCATACTATCTATAAAAGAGTCCAAAAATTCATTAATAATTCATCCTTTTATATTTCATAAATATTTACACTCCTATTTACACATTATTTTTAAAATATGTAACATTTAATGAAATTGCATCTTTTCCTGTCTATCTAAATGAAATAATTTTTATAATTATATATATATATATATATTATTAGAGAAACCCTCAATGAAAATTAGTAGTTAAATTAAACCTAATAATCGAATGTAAATGCATTGTTAATGTCGATTGGGATCACGAACTCGTTACTCGTTTTTGCGGATGTATCCGAGATAGCCTGAATAAAGTTCATTGAAAAGAAATATGTAATGAATTTATTTATTTTAAACCTTACTACAAAACAATCTACAGGGTGTCCCATAAATATATTCACAATCTTTAAGGCGACACGGTACCATCTAAACATTTTTTAAAAATTTTAATATTTGGAATTTCATTTTAATTGTATTTTATGTAAAAAAGAACTCAATAGCTGTCTCGCACAAAAAATTTTGAATTTTTCTAAAGTTTTTGTGAAATTTAAATTTTTTTTAAAAATTTTAGCTTTTTAAAAATCCCTAAGGCTTTTTTAAATATGCAGATATTTTCACAAAATTTTTTTTCCAGGTAACTAATAATGTACTACATAAAACTTGCTATGGATTTCCTCCTGCTGATAATATTTAATTTATTATTAATTTTTATTGTTTAACACACAAAAAATTTCAAAAATGCATTAATTTTGACTTTGAACATTTTTAAAAAAATTACTATACATCTTAGAGGTAATTCCATAGTAAGTTGCAGAAAACTTATATTTCAGAACATGTACCAAAAATTTCATACTCCTACTTCAATATTTAAAAAAGCCTTAGGCTTTCGAAAAATGGTATATAAACAAAAATACAACATGGAGAAATATGAATTTCAAACTTTCATTTCAGCAATAGTATGATATAAATCCTTAGAATAGCCTGTAACTTTTACAAAATGTCAATTAACTTATTATAAATTGTTTAAAATAAAAAATTGCAAAAATTTGTTAAAATAAAATATTATACTTGTGTAATGAATGTATACAGAAAAACAAACGAATGATCAATTTCACAAATCTTAATCATAACAATTTAAAAATATATATATATGTATCTCATAGCTGATTAAATGCAAATTTCGTCTACAAACATAAATTTACAACATATATAGAAATATAAACTCCCTTATTTACATTATTTTAGAAGCCCTAATGTATCAAAATTTGTAAACGAGCAAAAACGAAAAAACTCTAATTTTAAACTTTCATTCTTATAAAGAAAATTTCATTTATACTTATAAAAGGTATCTAATATATGCTACAATTGAAGAATTCCATTCAATAATTTGTTTAAATAAATACTTTAAAAGATTGCAATAATAATTTTCTTGTAATTTCATATATGGAATACAAAATATCACCGAATACAATTGTGCAAAATTTTGGTTACACTTTTAAAAACAGTTGATGTTCATACAAATTAAATTTTGCGGAATTTCTATTGTTCAATCAGTTATTAGAAACATAATGCATTTATTATTTTCATAAACATCCAATTTAAAAATGCCCTGCTTTGTATGGAAACAAAATTCCTAATCACAAAACACTATTTCTTGTGTTTTCGGAGATCAAAACACAAAAATAAACTTTCAAAAATAGAATAACTCTTAAAACGCCACAGATAACTCGGATGTAAACAAAACAGAGTGACTTACTTCATTTCAGTTTAATTATACATTTGCGAGCTGCAGAAAAAATAATAATTCATTATTTGTGAGGCTCTGTTCTAGCAGACGATCTGAAAAGTGGGCGTGGCAACATTGTTTACTCTCCTATCATGCATCGAAAATTCTTCAATAACTTAATAAAAAATACAGATACAGCTCTGGAATTTTAAAGACATATTTAGAATGAGTCAAGCTATGATATGAGACAATAAAAAAAATTTCGATATTTTGATGATTTTTTGGGTACCGTGTCGCCTTAAGGTAAGGTAGGGTGCATCAAAAGAATTGAGAAATGCATAGCAACCCATGACCGGAAACGTCATATTACGCCGCTAGGTGGTGTTATTCAAGAGAACACTGGATTCGAAATATCTACTTTTTTCGCAGTTATTCGAGCAGTAGTCGCCTTCAGAGGCGCATTCAACGTTATATGAACAGGGATCTGGCAGACATCCAATACGTGAACGGATCGGCTGATGGCAATGCATGAGCAGCTCAAGGACTGTATCGAGTGCAAGTGCCCACAGAGGCATGCACCGGATCACCTGATGTTTCCGAATGTGCATCACAATTTTAGTGAATATGGGTACTTAAGAGGTAGTAGGTATAGTGAGGGCATGCCACGAGTGACTCGCACGTCCTCCATGGAACAGAATGTGTTCGTTGCCGTAGAGAGAAATCCGAATACCACTGCACGTGCTATCGTTGCTGCCGTAAGAGTATCTGGGAATAGTCGTACATTGTGTTTTGCACGTCGAAACCTTACATCCATGTCATTTCCAAAGATTACAGTCAGATGATCCTGCACATGTGCGTTTTGAACGGAGGTATCTTCACCAGTGTACCCAAGATGCTCATTTCGTTATCTTATGTTTAGTTTACGGATGAGGTGTCTTCACGCCAGATGGGATTTTCAGCAAATACGATGCACATTTATGGGCTCACGAGTACTCCCACGGAGTGAAACTGCATGATGTCCAACAACGCTTCTAACTGAATGTTTCGGCTGGTTTAGCAGGCGACTTCTGAACCGGGCCAAACCTGCTGTCATCGCTTCTGACACCAGCAAATTATCTCATCTTTATGGAACAGGTTCTTCCAGGCTTACTTCATCCTATGCCACAAAAGTTGAGACGCAATACATGGTTTCGACATGACGGGGCTCCTTCTCATTATAGAAGATGTGTTCGGAGACATTTGTTTGTGTCGTTTGCTCAACGATTGAGCGTGGTCGACCGGTTGCCTGGCCTCCACGCTTTCATTATCTAAGCAGAGTGTATTTCTTTCTTTCGGGAGCACTTAAACCTGTCAAGTTGGAAATGGATCTGGTTGGAAGAATAGTCTACACTACTGCGTATATTCAAGTAAATCCAGGTGGTTTTAACCGGGTCAGCCAATCCATGGTCTGTCAGTGTAACGCATGTACAACTTGAAATGGTAGAAACTTTGAAATCTTTTGTAGCATTTTGACACGGTATCATCTACTACAGCATATGTAATATTTATGATCATAAATATTTCTAGTAATCTCTGTCTTGTGTCTCTTCATTTCTTATACCCCTGATATCACTTTCCAATGACGTTTTTGGTTATGCGTTGCTATGCAATTTTAAATTCTTTTGATGTGCGCTGCCTCCCCTTAAAGTTTTTACCAATATTTATGGAGCATAGTGTATATTTAAAATAATTTACAAAACAAGAGGACCAGTTACCACAGCCCCAGCCATTGGCCAGGTTTCGATAACTTTAATTTCATATGGAAGTTTACGACGGCTAGATATGCCATCAATGGTCACCTGTCCCCTGCCGCTCTCCATTTTCGCGAGAAATCGAAAAACTACTACTCCACTGTACATTCTCTATGGGGGGAAAACCTTAAGACAGTCCCCCAGCCCCAACCACTGGATAGATTTCGACAATTTTTATTTCATCCAAAAGCTTCTGTTTTTTAAATAAGTCGTCAATTATCCACGGTCACTCACTACCTACAATCTTCAAGATATATCTCAAAATATAACTTTGCCCGAGTCCTTCTGCCTCTACTACTCTCAATTCCCTAAATTATTTCGCCAAGTTTCAAGCTGAGCATCAGGCTATAAATATTATCTGCGAGTACGGCTTAAAAACACCTCACAACAAATAATGTCTTCCAAATAACTGTATTGTATTCATTCGTTTACTTACAATAATAAATTAAGATGTTTCAAGATATTCTTTAAAAAATACGATAGAATGCTTTACAAAAGAATATCTCCGAAATATTTTATAAGCTTAGAAAAAAAATTGCCACTAAGAAGATAAAATTGATATGTTTAATATTCAAATAAAGTTTATTTTTGTATGCTTTCCTCAAGACTTGAATTATAAGAGAAAATTTTAAAATGTAATTGAATCGAAAGAAAATATATTTCCTATTGAATACAGGAAGAAAATCTTTAGATAATGGATGTACTGAACTTATGTTTGATTGAAGAAAGATTAAAAATTTCTCTTAACTATTTGTTATCTATATATAAAAAAGAGAAAGGAATTCACTTTTGAATCTTCCAAAACAATAGGACAAGAAACTTGAAATTTGGTAAGCGGTTGCTTCTTGGTTAGTAGGTGCTCATTAAGAAAGGAAGTTTTAATTAGAATTTAAATTAATTTAAAATTACCTTAAATTTTAGCGTTTTTTTACAATAACTTCAGAGCCTATTATCTCACAAAAACATTTTTACATTATCTAAAATATAAAAAAATTGCTTTTTAATAACGTCAATCGCATATCCATGAGACATTCATTTTCATTTTAATTAATTTTTGAAATTGATTTGCGACACAATTTCCAACAATGTTTTCATTGTTAACATCTGCAGTTTGGAACATGCGCAAAAGAGCTCCTTCACCGATTAACCCTCTCACACCGAGAGAGGCTGTCCCGAGTGGTCTAAAATTTCCCTTTAACAGCGATGAAGGCCTGTCTGAAGCGTTTGGCTTCTTTTAAGGGGAGGGAAGATCGCTTAGGAGATAAGCACTGTAGGGAGTTCAATTATCCTTGCCAACCACAGCCCATTTCCGAGTGCCTTAATTGAAGATTGTAGCAGGGGTGGGGTAAAGGACCACCCACGTTGGGAGAGTACAATTCATGTCATATACTCCAAAAAAGGCGCGGTTTTAAATGGTTTGGAAGAAAAATGTCGCCTCGGAATTAAAGAGTTAAAAGAAAAGAAACATTATTAACTCAAAATTAATGATGGCAAGTTGCGTTTCGAAAGTTATTCCTGTCAATAATTTGAGATTTAACTTGATAAATCTTTTGTAAATTAGAAAGAAAACATTATTCACTGACTTAAAAATATTTTTATCTCGAGCAACGCCGTGTACATTAGCTAGTAAGATATATTTCCGATTCATGTTTGAACTAAATTACCAAATTTGTTAATTTAGTTGCTTTATTTTGCTTGCTTTGCTTTGCAGTGAAATGCATTTATTATTTAGTTTAGGACAAAAATAATTTCATAGTTATTAAACAATATGAAGCAATAAAATTATCATTTATTTTAAGATTTTATTTATTTATTATATATAAATAAGTATTATAATATATATATATATATATATATATATATATATATATATATATATATATATAATATATATATATATATATATATGTGTGTATATATGTGTATATATATATATACAGTGTGCCGGCTAAAGTCCGTTGTCACCCCAATAATTTCTGAACGGCAAGAGCAGTAGTCATAAAAGTGGGGTCTAGGTATAGTAAAGTTGTCATGCGCTACGCAAGAAAACCACTTACAGAGCCACCTGGCGGCAAAATTCGGAGTTAGCGTTCTTGTTTCAAAAACGGTACAATATGCGGGGAAAAAGTCAATTACAAAGTTGTTCAGCATCATCGATTTATTAAGCGAAGGCATCTTCCGTACAGTAATGTTAAAAATAGAATGCGTTAAATGCATATTTATTTGGTTCGCAACTCCCAAATGTGTAATTCGATATAACGCGGAAGAAAAGAGAAAAGATAGGACGTAATATCCGATTTTCTAGAAGATTTGCCGTTGAGTGTCCTCCGGAATGTATGGTTCCAACACGACGGTGCCCCTTCGTACAAGGTATGAAGTGTCCAACAGTACATTCGGGACACATTCCACCAACAGGTCAACGGGTATGGTGGTTGCGTAGAATGGCCTTCACGTTCACCTGACCTAATCCCATTGGACTTTATTCTGTGGGGATACATCAAACAGCGAGTGTATACAACCCCTCCACCAATATTGCAGGAACTTCGAAACCGTATTAGGGATGCTTGTGCCAGCGTGTCACCTGCCATGTATGTACAATGTGCAGCGGGAAGTGCAGTCCCGTGTCCAGATGTGTATTGTTGCTGAAGGACCCCATTTTGAGCATGACAGACAGATGAGCCTCTTTTCCGGCAAGTGCAGTTTTGTTTAACGCGATCAAACAAATGTGCGTTTTGTGCTTTTCATTTGCATCTTTTTTGAGCGCAAGATATTTTTTTGTAATAAATCGATGATGCTGAACAACTTTGAAATTGACTTTTTCCCCGTATTTTGTACCGTTTTTGAGATAAGAACGCTAACTCCAAATTTTGCCGCCAGGTGACGCTGTAAATGGTTTCTGTAATGGTTCGTAGCGCATGACAACTTTACTATACCTAGACCCCACTTTTATGATTATATCTCTTGCCGTTCAGAAATTATTGGGATGACAACGGACTTTAGCGGGCACACTGTATAGTGTTAATTTTTCGAAATTAACTTTTGATATTAATTTTTAATTAAAAAATTAACTAAGAATTTGAAAAACTCGACTCCATACTATTGCTCTTTAAATATTTTAGCAAAATTCAGCACCTCTAGGCTACTTGAACTGATGAGCTAACGCAGATTAGTTAAGAAAAATTGTGTTAGCTATTTTCAAAGTATTTGATGAATTAACTGTTTTGCTACATTCATCTTATTTATTTAACTACAAGCTTTAGATTTTAAAGTTGAAACTTACATAATCAAAAGGCTCTCTTTTCTCAAATAATGAAGTTGCTGAAGTATAGTTTGAAACATTTTAAAACCCTTCTAATTGCAAACCAGCGTCTACAAGTAAGGAAATATTGTTTTTACTTTCTCAGATTTGTTATAACGCGATATAATCGTTTATGTTAATTAAATATGCCTATTCTATAAAACATATGCTAATCAAGATTTTAATAGATTTTTTGGCTGGCATCTAGACCTCACAGAAAGAATATTTTCTATTTATAAGGAATATTCTAAAAAATTAAGGAAATAAGACTTTTGTTGATTATTGCTTCACTACATTCCGGAGCTTCTTATCAAATCATCGGCAATATAACAATAAACTGGTTTCTAGGTCTCCCAGTATGAATACACGTTTAAAACTAAAAACAAGATGTAGAAAATAAATTTCAATTTCAGGAATAAATCTACAACACGGCAGTACAAAATCTTAAAGTATCAAACATAAAAAGGAAAACATAAGTGTATCATCAGATATAAGAAATATAGATATAGTAAATAATGAGAGAAAAGAAAGGGGTATTTCTTGCTTCTCGATAAAACAGATGAAAAATATATTTCAAAAAAGCTCTTCTTTAAATTAGAGAAAATAAAAGTAGAAATATTATTACATATGTGACATTTCTGAGAGATATTTTTGAAACATATGGTAACATTTATATCGAATTTATAACATTATTTTTACATGTATGCTTATATTTTTCCTTTCCTCAATCATCAATATATCAAATATGTACTCTGAAAAGGAGAATCAGCAAATACTACAAAGCAGTCTGATATTATATTGTTCTGTAGCTGATTTTTAAAATAAACCATATAAAATAAGCAATGGCACAACTTCTCTTTCACAGTTACTGAAAACTGGCCCATTGAAAGGACAGTTAGAACCCAGGCAAATTTAAACAGTATTTTACAATAAAATAGTGAATTCAGTTTCAATAATTTAGAAGAAAACATCAAGGAAATGAAGTCATCTCCCTGATGGCCAGGAACCCGATTTAAAGTCGCCTCAGTACTTGTTCAATACGTTTGTGTAATGGCCTCAACGCTTGTCGAGACACAGGGTTTACTCGAAATCCTTTGATCCCTTTCTTACTAAACTTGGGATATAAATGAGAAGAATGATCTTGAAGACTTCTTTGCTGACAACAAGAAACCCATTTCTCGTTGGATCCAGTTGCCAATGCAATTTCCGAAACGGATTGTTTTTAGACTAGGCTAACAGGGAATTGCGCAATTTTAGGACAGTGATTCTGCAATAAATGGTATCGGGTTTCACCGCATCATTTCGGTGTCGTTTCGTATCGTATAAAGAAAGGATTGTAATGTAGATAAAAGATATAATATTCTTTGAATTGCTTTTCTTTTCACTTGTATCGATTTCGTCTCAGATGATGAAATTCAGTGTTGCTTGTTTTTGCACATGAAATTTAACAGTGAAGTTGATGAAATTTTTATTTATAAAATAGAAAGATATACTTTCAGATAGATAAAGACTTATAGATTCATACGGAAGAGAAAATTATTTAGTCGAATCGATAAGAAATGAAAAGCGGCTGAAGGATAAAAAATCAAAAAATTTAAATTTGTACAATTATATTTATTTTTATAATTTGAAATATCACACTTTCGCATTTAACTCAACAGGGGTTATTTACTTTAAATTGCGTATGGCAATAAGAGCATTTCATCGAATGTCGTTCGATGAAATTTTGATATTGTTTCAGTTTCAAACGAGGAAAGACTTATCTGTGTAATATTTGGACTTGGTTTAAAATAAAACATCAGTATTTACATATACATTGCCATTTTAGCTCCAACATTTATATTTTTATATAAACTAGTTATATTTGCTTCTAAAATTTTTGGAGGCTTTCGTGTGTTGAATAAAACATTTTGGAACTTTTTCTCAAATTCATTACATTTTTTGATGCTGGTAAGCCATCAATTCTCTGTGATTGATTTGCTGTAAATATTTGAATACATTAAATAAAATAAATGGTCACTATATATTTTAAAAACTTTTTGCATACGTTGCATAAAAGTGATAAATATAGAATGATGGCTATTTTAAAAGCTCATACATGTAGAGATATATTAAACGCAATAAATTATATTCTATAACACGTTTGATGACCGTGTTTATCACTTTTACAGAAATTAATGACAAAATTTTATAAAACAATCAGAAATGTATAGTACAGACTTTTTTTCAAAGTTCTGTGTTCAAATACATGCCATGATTAAGAAACATATAATTCCATAATTAAACAAACACATAATATTAGTACAAGCTATTTTAAGAAAACCGAACATCTCTATTTGCAAAGGTTACCTTCTTAGTGAATTTAAATTAATTTGAAATAGACTAGAATCTATTATTTTTTTGTAATCGTGAAATACTTTTCTCTAAAACTATTCAATTCCAGATTATTAAAATGTACAAAGATGAAATTCATATGAACATTGTTTTATCAATTGCTTTGGTATTTTTCGGATAACTACAGGAGGCAAATATGAACTGAGCCCCGGATGATGGACTTACATGAACTTCCGACCATCATTTATAGGAGATATCTTTGCAGCAAATAAATAACTAACGCTACAGTTAAGCAGCAAATTGAGAAGAGAACTAGGAACAGATGTTCAAGTATTCTTAAAGAGCAAAACGCGTGTTCCTGTGGGAAACATATCCGGTCTAGTTATTGAAAGCGAGAAGGAACTCTTGGCCAATAGGTAACAAAAGTAAGCTATACACGCCATCAACTGTAAAGACAGAATTTTTGGACAAAGATGCATAAAACAAATTAGCGAGAGGACGGTCGTGGACAAATGGAATGAAGATTTCGCTCCCAGTTACGCCGACCATTCACGTCATAGATAAACTGTATATTTTGGAACGCGAGAAGGAAAAAGCCATAAAAATCGATGGAAATCAGCCAAATGACTCGTGGTGGTTGGAGTTCCGTCTCGACTGAAATCGGAGAGTAAACGCTGATGTTTAAATTTTCGCTTCTGAGGGACAATGAAAGAGGATAGCGAAAAGAACAATGCAATGCGTAGATTGAAGCCTCGCTTTGAGGGTAGAATAAATTAAATTTTGGTGACTGGGGAAAATCTAAAAACGATTGACAAACAGCATTGACAGGGAAAGAAGATCGATCTCCTACCTTCGTTTAGAGTTACCGTCCTTTTAAATACAAGTGGATGGCATGCCTGTGTTTTTCGATTAAAATGTGTGGAAAAAACGGGGCTTAGGACAAATAGCATGGCTATACTTCAAGTCAATGGCCTGATTTACATTCCCTCTGAATCGATGCATCTTTAAGACAAGAGATTACTGGTTTACTAAAGTCTATTGACGTCTCTTTTTGTAAGTGTTGGAAAAAAAGTCAAGTATTTTTATATAATAATAAATTATAAAGCACAGTGTTTGCCATTAGTCGTCGCTTTTCACTTTAAAAAAGACCAAAATATTTTATACCAGAGGATTCACAGGTCAATTGACGGATCGGGAACATAAGAAATATTGTTTTCCTGTGGTTTCTATAGAACAAAAGGTTGTACATGAGTTAATTAATTCGTAATCCTGCATCTTTGTATAGAGTATAAAATATTATTAAATTGTATAGTTATTATTCACGCAAAATAGAGATTGGGCATTTTAATTCTCATGGCTTCGATAATACAGAAATTAGTAGTGTGAAAGTAGTACCTAATATTAAAAATAGATTATGGTGGGAAAACTCATTTATGCACTATTATAATACAATTTATCCTCATGAACTTAATATTATTTACTTCAATGAAAAAGTAACGCAAATAATCAAAACTAATAGTTCACAGTATATATGTAGAGAATCTAATAAAGTAATATATAGACACTCGAAGAATAAAACAGCTAAGAAAAAGAGAGAAATTAGAATTTTTGGAAAAATAAAAGCTAACCTGGCTAATGCTCTACCAAAGCAGAGCTACTAATTTTATTGTTGTAAACTCCAGATTTTTCGTTTTGACTTTTTCAATAGTTATAAGAGTTATATAGTTCATATAATTGTTTTACGTATGCTCTTTGTATGTATATTGCTCTTTTGTTCATAGGATCATAATTTAAATTTTGTTTAATTGATATTGTTTTAGTTTTTGAATTGCATTTCTATATGTCTTGTTTATTTTGTCTTGTAAATTCATTTATAACAGGTTATATTTTGGTTTATATATATATATATATAACAAATTTGAAAGACTTGCAATGGTTCATTAAATGTAGGAGCAGCGCATTGCTATTTATGCATATTTGGAAGATAAAGGGAATATTAAAAAAATGTTTAGAGCAATAACTGAAAAAAAAAACCAAGAAATTAATTGAAACATTGCCAAAATTGGTAGAAAGAAATGATATTAAACCAGTAGAAATAAAGGCTAAAGAAGCAGAACTCAAATTTCAGAACAGTTTGAGTATATTTACTTCTAAAAGCCTTTTTTCTTTATTGCATTTCCTAACAACTTACAGAAATAAAAAACGTTATTACCAGCAATCCGAGAAGTGATTGATCATATTTACATTCATGACTTCTTTATTTACCAAGTTCTTTTGAAAGAAGAGATTAGAATAGTACTACAAGAGACACATTTCAAAAGTACACTTTAATTGAAAAAGAAAAAAATTATATTGTCTAAGGCACTTATATTTTCAGAAAAAATTGCTAAGAAATTTAAAATAAAAAATATACCTTAGTAATTTTTCCATCAAGTATTTTGGACAAATAAATTTGAAAAGCTCTTAATGGTAAGACTATATTTTCTCAAATGCATGAGTAAAAAAGTTTAGATTCTACTTCATTATTTTATTTCTAATTTCAAATATTTATTAATACATTTTTATGAAAGCGTTTCACTACAATCGAGATTTTATGTACAAAAAAAGTTAATCGTAAATTTTTGCACAGGAACAAAATATGCGATCTAAAGATTTAAAAGAGACATATTTTTACATAACTCTATTTTTTCATAAGATTACATCTCATGTTCTCCTTTCAATCTAAATTTCTTTGGAAGAAAAGTTGATTGAAAAGAATTAAAGACTGAAGACATGAAAGAAAACGATATTAAAAGCTAGACGTAATTAAAATAAAATATGTTTCGAAACCTGTTTCACATATTAGCTTTTATTTTTAGTAGAGTAGAATTAATTTATTTCCTGATCATTTAAAAAAATTCTGATAAAACTGATAGGACAAATAAATAGAAAGGATTTGAAAAACTTTTCACATATTTCTTTTATCTCCCTCTTTCCTCATTTCTCCTTTATATCATATTTCATCACTATTCTATGTTATTGAATTTTTTGTGTAGAATTACTTAATAGAATGGTTTTTAATTCATTAATATAGGATTATTTTCAATCAGGCACTTAACAAAAATAAGTGAAAAAGTAATGAATTTATATTTGCCTAAATAAGAATATATAATTAGGTAACTGAAAAAATTCAATTTTAGTTTTAAAATTAAAATTTCATAATTTACGTTTTCAGAAGAAACTTCAGTCTTTATATGGAATATTAGATATTACGATTATTACGTTACAGGTTTTTTTAAAAATAACAACCTTTAATATATATTTGTAGTCAAATAGTGATGATGCTAATAATGAAGTGCTATGTTTATCCAATATTGCAAAATATTAATTTTGGAATATTTTCCTGTTTACTAAATTCTCAAACACGAAAGTGAAACACAATGTCTCAGAAAGTTAAAATGAAAAATCTCCGTTTAAAAAAATTGAATTCTTTAGTTCGTTTATCGTGTATTTTATTCGTATTTTTAAATTTAACATGTTTCTGTGTTTTGTAACGTTTCTTAAAAATATCTTTAAAACATTCTTCTCGGGCGAAATATCCTCCTTTATCTAATGCATTTCAAATTTTCCCTACCACACGTAAGTTTTTAAAACCATAATATTTCAAATGAAACTCATTCGCATTCTCAGCATCATCTTCTTTTAATCGCGTTAAAGATACTACTCCACCTTTCTTGAGATAAACACGGAAAGAAAAGCATACTTTCAAATAATACAAATAAAATAGTCTGAAACTTTCATTCTTTCTTTGTTCTTTCTACACTATTTACAGCTGAAAAATTACTTTTCAACGCAAATGCAAGTCGGAGTTTTGTAATGCGCGTCACAGAGATTTCACATCAACTTGTAAAGAAAAGAAGTGAGAACAGAAAGAGAAACTTTATTATATCTGATGTGGACATTAATAGGATACTCAAGTAAGTTAGTGGGTTTTTTGCTTGAAAAATAATCTGAATCATGGCATCGCTTTTGCAAGTAATTTTATGCTCACAGGTATTATGTGAGAGAAACACAGATTTAACATTTTTTATTTTTTAAATATGGTTTTTTCCATATCATATTTTTGCTTTCGCGAACTCGCAGCAAAAAAAAATCATGAATTCATAAATAAATGTTAATTTAACCATAATGAATATCAGAATGCTTCATTAAATATTTGTATTAAGAAATTTCGAATTTTAATACACTAATAAAAGCTTTAAAAGTGTGTTTCTTAAATTTAATTACTTCAAATCATACAGAGAAATGTTTCTGAATATTCCATATTTTCCCAAAGTAATAATTTTTTCCCCTAGGGGTACATTAAATTATCATCAACCTCTAAAAAGCACTAAAAGCAAACGCATGTTTAATACGGCGCAATTTAATGTTAACCTGGAAATTTAAATTCTTCTGTCATTTGTCAAAGATATAGTGCTGTACGAATTTGCATATGTCTGCAAATGAAACTGTGAGGTCCAAAGCAACCAAACTGTCCGTATATGTCGATCTCGCGTTACCGAGCATGCCATCATGACTTGTAGTTCAACAAAATACATTATCATAACTTCTATTCAATGAATAAACAATATCCACGATATTTGTTAAAATAGACGGTCGGTACTGACGATATGTTTGAACTATTGCAACACGCTCATATTGTCGTAGACACAGAATTTCAGATCTCAACTACAAGATCTTTTCTGTAAAAAAGTGAAAAACAGAAGATGGCTTCGGTAGTGCAGGAGGAGCAAAAAGAATATTTAAAGAATATGAGTGAAAGTGACAAAAATATGGAAGTAAGTTAAACTGGTCCAATGTGAATCTAACTTTTTCTATCGATGGTACTCCTAACGGGGGAATATGAGGAAGAAAAGGTAACTGAATGCGGCTCCGATTATCTGACGAGGACTCGTCAGACATAATTTTCGAATGACACGAGAGAAGATTTTCGAGTAACTGTCAATATTCAAGTCTTTAATTAATGAGAAATCATTTTAATGTCTGTTACAGATATTTTATTTTCATGATCTATCATTTCTGTAGTGTCCAAAATTATTTTCATACATAATACAGATGAATATTATCGAAATAAAACTTATACGTTTTAAACAATGAAATCCAAAACAAATTCGCTTCGATTTAATATTCCTTTCAATTTTAGATGGGAACAATTATCTGCTTTTTGGAATAAATCGTTGTTACCCTTAATTCATTGCAGTGAGGTTGGTATTAAAGGTCTTGGAATGATTCGAAATACAAAGAAAGGAAATGCAGGTATGAGTGCCAGGAGTGCCCCATTTGGACGACTGAAGATTCCCATTATAATAATAAGTCTGTTTAAAATGATTTTTCTTCTTATTTCTGTTATTTAAATCTGTACTTAAATTCTGTCATTCTTATCACACCTCACTACAATGCAATCCGATATATAATAAATGTTTTCTCCTTCATACGTAAACAACTGTTATAAAAAACACTTTTGAAATCATAGCTAATTTTATAGAATAACCAATATATGCACATTCAGTAAACACTATTCAATGATTCTTTTTTCAATCACACATACATTTAATCATACATATTTTGTGTTTTAAAATTAGTATTACCTTCATCTCCCATACTAAGGATAGAAATACCTTGGAAATAACACATTTTTTGATATTATACAGGGTTCCCACTTATATCCGTTACACCCCCTTAACTTCTAAACAGTGGCAGCTTAGGCGATAAAGTTGGTGTGTAGGTATAGTAAAAAGGCTATGCGCTACTCGATGAGACAACTTACAACGCCATCTATCGGCAAATTGTATAATTAGCGGTCCTATCTCGTAAACGGAGAAAAATACGAGTAAAAAGTCAATTAGAAAGTTGTAGAGCACTCTCGATTTAGTTCGGAAAGATATCTTGTGCACATTAATACTCAAAATAGAATGTAAAAAATGAACATCTCCTTGATTGTTATTTTCAACACTGTGGTGTTGTGAGCGAAGCGAGAAAAACCTTCTTATGGGGCCACATAAAAAGGCAGGTATATGCGACCTCTCCGCCAACATTGCAGGATCTTCGACGACGCATTACTGATGCCTGTGCCTCCGTAACACCTGCCATGTTGCACAACGTGCAACAAGAAATCCATTCGAAATTGCAAATGTGTATAGTGGCTAACGGAGAGCATTTTGAGTGATATAAATAAATGATCCAGAAGACAGGGACGTGTCCCAGTTTCATTCTTCCACTCTCAATGACATGACAATTTTCGAAATCGTAACCAAACAAATGTTCATTTTTTGTATTCTGTTCTGAGTATTAATGTGCACAAGATATCTTTTCGTACTAAATAGAGACTGCACTGCAACTTTCTAATATATTTTTTTCTGCATCTTTCACCGGTTACGAGATAGGACCGCTAATTCCAAAATTTGCCGATAGATGACGTTGTAAGTCGTCTCATCGAGTAGCGCATAGCCTTTTTACTATACCTAGACATCAATTTTATGGCTTAAGCTGTCACCGTTTAGAAGTTAAGAGGGGTGTAACGGATATAAGTGAGAACAATGTATACTGATAATTTGTCACGAACTTACTTTTTTTATTTCAGATGATAAAAATGATAGCTGAGATGTAATGAAATTTATTACCATTATCCTGCAAGGAAAACATAGCAATTAATGCCCCAATTCTTCTTTTAAATAATAAAACTTCTTTTTAATCTTCAGACTTTTTTCCTTAAATCTTCATTTTTTTATGAAAATGTTATGACTATTTATCCATGCACACAAACGTAGAGAAATCCTGTATAAAAATGCATTTTTGCCCTTTTATTTCCTAGCATATAAGCCATCTAACGTCGTAAAATTTCTTGGGGAAAATCATTTCAAATGCCAGAAACACAGCTACGTCTATCTAAAGTTTTCTCAATTATTGGGAAAATATTTTAAAGTAGCTTATTCTTTTATCTGTCCGTGGCCCTTGAAATGTGTTTTGGAACTTCATGGTAAACCTCATACAAGACTCTATCGGAATGCCTGATTTAGGATTGAAAATATTCTATTCCAAAACATGATAATGCAAGGATTATGCAAAGTATGTAGGCAGCTATTATTTACTCTGATGATTATTGTTTAAATGAGTATTAATCCTTTGCGCATATTTTAATTGAGAGTAAATGAATTATAATATCCATGCATCTTCTTGCTATGAATGATTAAAATATATGACACTTTTGTATCTAACGCCAGGCATTGCGGACTGCTAATTTTTCAGAGAACTCTAAGAATAACTTAAAGATCTGAACGATAGGTAAGTAATTAACGATTCCTCAAGATATCTACACACATAATTCCTTAAAAGCAATAGGGAATTAATACAAAGGTAGTAAAATTCATAATATTTTTTATTATGTTTAAATGAATTATTAATCATATTATTAAAAATATATTTAATATTTATATGCATGGTTTTTTTATTGTTTTGTGAATGTAGTTCCGATAACATATTGCAAAAACAGAGAGGGAATGAGAAAATGGAAATAATGAATATAATGAAAATATACTTTTTTAAATACAAGTTTGCTATCTTTTTATTATACCGAATTTTCAATAAATTTAGAAAAAGTATTTGTTTCTGTTGCTCCTTAAATTGTATCAAATTATAATATCTGCCATAAAAAGTTTTTCATTAAAAATGTTTTTATTTGTAAATTTTCATTAATAATTTTTCACAGCTTCCTTCAACATATCTTTCAACAAGTAAAACATCATTTATGTTGAAGAATTCATTTATTCTTGAAATAAAGGAGCCAGATGTATTTTAAGTTTTGCCAGAACCTTTCGATTCCAAATTAAGAAATCCCAACCAAGCTTACATAGCATTCTAATTTCTATTATAATTACTAAGGAACAATGCTTATTTCAAATAAGTATTTTCGAATTCAAATTGCATGACATTAATTTTGGAAGCCATATTTAATACCATAGATGCTATTAATCACTCACATTCACAGACCATCTGCTAACCCGTCAATACTAAAAGCCCTAACTGTCAGTATCTAAATCTGCTTTCTGTTCCATTTCGAATAACATTGCCTTCGCAATCAACGGGCCTACTTCTCTTCCCAAAATCCCAAACTTATAGAACCGAGATTAACCTAATTATATATTAGAAAAGGACTGGAATGATTTCGGCTGGAAGATTAATAGCCTAGACAGAGGAATGTATTTTACGAAATTGAAGGGGATTAAGCCGTAGATTGCTTGATTACAGCTGAACTGTTTCGAGGATATCTTTCGTGCTTTCGTTAATTGAGTAATTAGCTTCGTTCGCTTTGCAATGTATTGTATGGATAGAGTCTGATCGTAATTCTGATATAAACAGATATTCAAGAATATTTATTATTTGTTAGTATGCATTGGTTTTATTCGTTTGCTTAAAGAGATTTTGCAATTCATCTGATCAATTTAGATGCAAGAGCAAAACTATTATTTGAGTATTTCTTAAATATATATGTTTCCATAGTAAACTAATTTAGTATGCAAACAAAATGTGGGGGCCTAATTTGTTCAATATAGTTATTTTCATCTTATATGAAATACATATCGAGAATGTAATATATCCGATATCTAGTCTTGAATGAATATTAATATAACCAAGAGCACAAGATGCTCTACAATACAGTTATGTTAAATTTATTAAGTTAACAGTACTCAGAATATTGAACAATACTATAAAATGATCATGCAATGTTAAAGTAAATTATCAACTATTGAATTAAAAGACAGAAAAATCAAATGGAATCGTTCCATCCGATCTTCTTTAACAATATTTATATTTTGAGATTTGTATTTTTTAATGTAATTGTATCATTTCTATTTTTAATACATGTATATTCCTTAGTATAATCTTGATAAAATATGTATACTTTTCGATACTAAAAATTAACTTTAAGAACTATCTTTAAAGCAATGAACCAAATTTTGATGTTAGAAAATATTAGACATCATTAAAAAGTCAAAGTCTTCTTATACATGATTAGGAAGACTTAACTTTGTTTAATTAAAGAACGTTTTTAGTCACGGGGTCACATAGTAAAGAAAGCCATAGAAATGCCCATATTTAACTGAAGAATTTAGGATCCAAAATAAATTGTGTCAATATAAAATTTAAAAAAGTATCCTGTGTACACATATATCTTTCTGAAAAAAATGCTGAAATTAAAATATTTGATAACATAACATGCTGCTCGTTACAGGATAGAAATGGCTAATTATAAAATGTTATAAAATCTTCTAATTTTATTTTGTTCCAATGAACCGAACACTGTAAAGGCAAATAAAAAAAACAAATATTTTGTGCAGAGAGATTGCGTCTGCTTAATTGCCGTGAGCTGAGAAAAAAATGGAAAACACAGAAAAATTCCACCAATGTGTGCTGCGTTCTGTATGTATCATTTAATAACTATAAGGGCTTACCTGCAGACCAAAGAAAAGTCTCATCAAGTCTGATTTCTACACTGCCACAAAATGTTATTAAAGATGCGAAGAGCACTTTCTACTTTCATTGGGATAATTTTCCAACTTCTTTCCCTTCTCTGATAAGGATTTAGGCGTTTCATATGCTTTTTTCAAAATTATCATTAGAAACCTGCTTTAATTTTGTAATTCCAGAAAATTTGAAAATGTACTTAAGTTTCATTATTTTTTCACTAGAGAAACATGAGTTTTTCGAGTAGAATTCCTTCAAATCTCAAAAATCAAACCAATTATTTAGAAGAATTTTACAAAATAGAATTACATTTTAATTTCACTGATCACTTATATCTCTTGGATCTTACAATAAAATAATAAGTTTTCTTATAAATTAACTTAAGAAAGTAATATCAAAACATTAAATAAGGATATAAAAATAAATAAGGTTAAATAAATAAATTAAGAAAAATGAATAATACAATATTTGGAATAAAATTTAAAATTCCTCATATATATTATAGTGATTTTTAGGTTATCATTTCAATTCACTTTCCAAACTATTAAGTTTTTTATTAATTGAAAAATCCCGTTCCAATAAACGCCTTCAGAAATTACCATCATAAGCAGCATGAAACTAATATTCATGACGAATAATTTAAAAAATATATTTAAAGCATATTTTATCAATCTAAAGGGAAGAAATGCATTCTATTTAAAATTTTGAACATAGATATCAACTTAAAACCTATTCCACTAATAAAATAGTAAATAAAAATTTTAAGAGTTTTTTTCAATGATAGAAACATGAATAAATCTTTAAGATTTCTTTGCGAAGATTTCTAGAACTACAACAAAATAAAAAACAGGTGCAAAGTAGTGTTATTTTCTGAGGAGAAAAGTCTTAATGAAAAGTCTTAATGAAAACAAGTGATTTTCATTCGAAAATATTTTGAAACAAATTTGATTGAAAATTTTATTTTGAATTAACAAGAGAAAACATTAAAACTATTTCAGAAAAGAAAAAAAACAAAATAACAAAACAACTTAACGCTAACGTCCGGGACGCGCAATCAGCAGGGAAATCACGAAAGAGCTTATGCTTATTATCGGTGTTTTCTAAACACAAACTCTAGCAATAATGCTAAAAAGAGTTTGTTTCCCCGGAACACAGAACAAAAAAACAAAATTTTAAAATATCAAGCAAAAAGTTCATGTTTAATTGGAAAATACATGAAACCAAATTTCCAACCAGTAATGTAGAACAAAAATGAAGAAAAAGGTATTAAATACTCACTAATAATTAATATTCATATATATATAAATATATCCAGTGTAACATTTGAGCATCCTTTTTCGAATGGAACTCCGTAATGAATAGCAAAATGTGGTCGCTTAGAAAATTTTGATAAAGTGTTTCCCAAGCAAATGATTTTGCAACGAAAATGCGTTTAATAAGACTTCTATTGATTAAATTATGAAGAAAAGACCATTTTAATTATCCTGAACTTACCTTTCCTATTAATTATCTTCCAGATTAAATTATTATTTTTCTCTCAGCGCGGTTGATAGAACACTAAAGTAATTAAAGTAAATGAAGGAAACAATTGATCTCGTTTATTAGAATTTTTTTAAATTTAATAACTATTTATGGATTAAGGAAATGTTTTGGGAAATATTAACGATATATTCATAGACCAGTTATTTTTCAACTCATTAATGTTTTCGTAACTTGCTTCGTAAAATGGTATTTGGTAGTTGCGGGAAAAATCAGTTCCATTGAAGTAAATTTTATGTATTAAATATTTGAAATTTAAATTTATTTTATTAATTGTTTATCCCCTTTTTCTAAAATTTTGTTTTTCTTCTTTTTTCTTTTGATATCCTGAATATTATATTAAACCCCCTACACAATTATCAGTTTTTGTGAATTTTAAATAAATTAGCGAAAATAAATAATTTAATTGACACCATATATAATAATTTGCCTCTATGCAGTTGTACTATGCTTTATATTAGCTTATTGCGAAATTTTTAATTATTTATTTAAAGCGAATAAATAATTCAATTCGACAGCATTATGGTGTGTTTCACTTTTTTTAAAGGACTTCCATTTCTGTGTTCGATTGATAAGAATATTTCACGTAACAACCGTAATCATATGTTTACACAATAGTTTAATTAAAAAATATTTTTGTACAAAATTTTTCAAACTTTTCAATCTAAAACATTCCAAACATATTTATGAGAAACAAAACTTGAAGAGATAAAAAACATTTCAATTATAATATTTTCAACAAATTAGCTTATCAGTAATATGGCATCTACATTTATCTTAAAGTTTAAAAATAATATTTTCAAATTCCTGTTGTATATTTGAGCATATAACAATTAAAGTCATGGTTTGAAACTTTTCCAATGCGATTGTTATCCAATATCTTATTTTGACAATAAACATGTTACATCTAAATTCTGTACACTGAGAGCTGAGAGGAAACATAGTTTAGCAGACGCCCCTACAGATATTTCTACCATTTAAATGTTCCCAACTTTCAAGCAGTAAACATGACAAATACTCTTAAAATTAGCTAAGTAGAGATTAAATAGTGTAAATGAACCCTTTTCCCCAGAGTACGAACTGTAGCCTTAAGGAAATTTTGCATTTTCCTTAGTCTTCCTCGTATATATATATGAAGATTTATTATAGAATGTAAACGATATTAAAATGAAATCAAAGGCTAAAATGGTTGTGTTGTGCTTTCAGCGCGATAGTATTAAGTGGCAAATTTCCAATTTAATTTAAATAGTTAAGATTTAATGTCTTGATCAGTGCATGAAATACTATAGACGTGAATTTACATTACATTTAAGATGTTTCATGGTATTTCAAATATTGCATAATATTATTACTGTAACCAGCGATGTTTTGATGATGGAAAAATTCAAAAACCTTATGCAGCAACTTTCTTAAAAAAAGTTGGTATTAATAAATCAGTGAATTTCTGGAAATCAATACCTAAATTTTTCTCAAAATTTACAAATAATATATTGAACAAATTAGATAAAACGCAAGAATATTCTAGTAGAATGAATTATTCATAAATGATAGAAATTAATAGTGCTATTTAAAATAAGTGCTAGTAAAAATAAGTAAGTTAAATGAAAAGAAATAACAATATTTTCTTAATTCTGTTGTGGATGATTCGAAATGTATTAAAAAGTGTAATATTTTCTTTCGTATATTTTTTAACGTTTCTGGACGAGTTTTCTGTTTTGTTTATTTACATTAAAACGTGGAAACTACGTAATTCCACTGTAATGCTAAGTCAATTGTATCTGCAAAGCGGAAGTCCAGGTTTATAATGTAAATAAACAAAACTGAAAACTCGTCCATAATTGAAAATCATTATTATTTTGTGTTCCCTTTCCATCTATTATTGTGAAACCAGTTTAGTTTAATTACCAAAGAATATATTTGATTTTTCATAATGTTTTTAATGTATTTAATAATACATTTGTATGTGTTATTATTATAAAATTGGAAATGTAATTGAAACATAATGTTCGGATTTATTTAGTTTGGATTTAATTCTTTTTTACGTATGATGACATTAAATTCTCCCATTATCGTATTTTACTCGAGAAATCATTTGCTTTTTTAACATTATAAATTTTTCCCCTTTTACTGAATTTAAATTAATCCAGTAGTATAAAATGAAGCATTTCGACGTATTTTTATTATCATTTTAAGCAGCAGGATTAATGAGAAATTTAGTAATGGAATAAAAAGAGATTATAATAAAAGATAGCAAAAATAAAATATATTCGAAATTTATTAACTCGGGGGACCATTAAGATGCAACATAAAAATGAAAACTAATTGCTGGAGATTAAATATTTTCTTTAAAATGTCAGTATGTTAAGTGTTAAAATGGTACTTATAGATACAATGAAAAACATTAAAAAGTTATTTAAAATCGAAAATCATAGAACGTTCAGCATTATTTCCTATTCGAGAACAAAAAAGGTAATTTTCAAAGAAGTAGAACAATGATGTTGAAAAATGTATTTGGACTGCGAAAATATGAATACAAATTGCTAATTATATATCTCCTAAATTTCAACAAAACATTCAAACAAAATATCATATAATTAGCTGGCAATACTTAAAATGATGTAAATGGGTGATTTTTTTTTATTTCCTTTACTCAATATTTATATTTGGTAATCAACTAAATACTTTATTTAAAACTATTGCTCATCTTTCTATAATGACATAGCAAAATAATTTCAATGGAGCAGGATATATCCCAAACACTTACCAGTAGTAAGATATCCACTCCTTTAGTGTCTGTACCATCTACAGTGAAAGCCCTAATTTATGTTCCTAACATTTATAAATTTAATTACTAATGAAACACGCAAGTTCTGTCTGAATTTCGAACATTATATTAATTTTATTTGCCATAAATGCCAATAAAAATTTGTTAGCCTGAAAATATAAAATATTTCAAGGAGGATAATATTTTCTAATTATATAATCATCGAATGTGTACATGTGAAGCACAACAATAAGACGTTATCAAAATTCATTTTTATTTTAATCGGTCAAGGGCATTTAAAATTATCATTTAATTCATTTAAAGGGAGTATTATTTGAAAAAATAATTTATTTTAACTCATAATTGAGGAATGAAATTTTGAATATCTTGGAAGATTTCTTTAGATGTTCTATAATGTTATTTAGCTTTCGGATATAGATAGTAGATATCTGTTCATAAATCACTGCACAACATTTACTATATTCTTCCATTACTATCAAGTATGGGTTTGAAGCCAACATAATTTGAAATAAAAACTTGTATTTCGTAAAAGTGAATTAGATAAAATCTCTTCAATGTAATGAAAAGTGTTCATAAATTTACAATCTCAAATTAAACTGGCATATTGCAAACGGGTTTTTTGACTCGAAATTCTTAAAAAACAAAATGTTTGTTAAATAAAATTTACTGGTCTTTAAAATAAGCCGTAGCTTTAAATTCCTTATCATTTTAACTAATAGAAAGAAAGGAATATAATGCCGTAGTTTCAAAAGTTCTTTTAATAGTATTTTTGAATATCACACACTTATGAGTCAATAAATAATCATTCCAATTCCTTTGCAAATAGCTGACATTGATTAATATTTTCGATTGGTAACAGAAATATCGTATCCAATTTTAAGGCAAGTATTAAGTTTAGGAAAATCGTTTTGCAAAGAAATAAAATTGCTTATTTTATATCATTGAAACTAAATCCTAGATGAATTATACTTTCAATTAAGTAAGCATGGGGAAAATTTTAAATAAATAATTCTAGCAGGTTTAAAAAATTTAGTTACTGCTATATGGTTAGAATTTACCAGCCGGTTTGATTGCGCATTTTTAACGATTAACCCTTTGAAGACGACTGTCACTCGGGCGTGCCAGCTTGTCGTAGCATGCGGCCGTCCTCAAATGTTTAAAAAGAAGTACTTTAATATTTACGATGGACATAATCAGATTTATCATTTTGCATTTTTTTATGTTAGAAAATAAAAGGAATCAGATAAGACTGTCTTTTTGAACAATATCTTCATGTTTGTATGAAAACCCTGAATGTTATATTAATGAATTGTTCAAATATAGTTTATTATCTTATTTTTTGATTTTTTTGGTCTAGTAAGAAAAACGAGATTTACGTGTTATTAATATAAAATAAAGACATGCATCACTTGGATAATTAAATTACTTTCTACAGCTAATCATCAATTTAGCCTCCATTCAATTGTCGTGATTGATGAAGAGTGAGCCGTTTCTGTAGCAATTAGAATCAATCAGAAAACTGCCGTCAGCAGATTGACATGTAGCAGATCCGGCGTTGACGAAAATTGAATTAACTGTCTAACATAAGCCCTCAGTAATCTCAAAGATTGGTGGACACTAATACTGGTAGTCTTCCTGTCGTCCGGGTAGATTAACATTCGCTTTATTTTCAGCTGTACTAGGATTTCATTTAGAAGCAACGGCTGGCACACCTTTCTAAATATTTTGATTTTTAGGTAATAAATTGCTACTAGGAGATTTTGTTACCATTAACGATGTATTAACATGGATACAATACCTGAAAATGTTGTTTTCAGTGATAATTATTGTTATGCGATATATTTGATATAATATGGTAGTTTTATGAATGAAAATTCTTTTGAATGTTAGTCTGAGTAAGAGAAAGTAAGAATAATTATTAAGATGTGAAATACAAAATGCGACTTTAAAATTGAGCAAATACCCCCTTCATTGCCTTCTTGCACTGTGTATAAATCTATACATATAAAATATTTTTACGAGACAATTTGTTATCAGAAAAGAACAACCTCGTGGAGATATATGCTGATATTCAGAAAATTGATTTAGTTTACTCTTAGAGATGCTCCGATGTGCAGAAAAGAAGACGTTGGCATTCAAATTGAAAAAAAATTAACTTTGAATTCATTGTAGTTATATAAAAGTCAACAAACTACCCCGGTTCCCTATTGCAAACTATACGTCAATTTATGTAGTTTGCCACGCAAAACTGAATATACTAAATTCATAGTACAAAAGACTATCTACAATATAATATTATGATTTGTAAAAGTGCAAGAATACTATTTTCTGTAATGTTTCGCAAATTTTTGTTCGACAGCTATATCTCAAAGTCTGCACAGTTGGGGTTATATCCCTTGCATAGAAGTGATAGATTTACCTATCGTCTGATGTAAGTTTTTGTTTAAAAATTATAATAACATGCGTCTAGACAGAATTTATATACAATTGATCTCACATACACATTGAAATTTGTAATTACCTTTACTCTTGGTTGCTTTTTGTTTAACTCAACAGTGAAAGAATATTTTCATTTCTAAGAGGTGTTAAGCATTTTTATTTCACAACTTTCTTTGATTTAACAATTAGTAAAAAAAGTCATCTGACTTGCACAACTGCCCTAACAATATTGATTCATTGTACAAGGCTTGAAAATAAAATTTTTAAATTGAAATTTAAATATTCTATTATTCAAGATAAACTGTAACCAGACAGCATAATGTAAAAATAATATGTATTTCGCATGTAAAGACTTTAGTATTGAATCCTGGATTACAGCCTTAAATTTCTTTTGAAATCGTATCCGGGTAATATAAAACTAAGCGATTGCTACCAACTTTGTAGAAAATAATTTAATTCAAACTGGGCCATCATTAAATTTTATTAAGAAAAGCGAAAATTTAAATACAGTCAAAGCTACATAGTGTTGAAAGTTCAGAAATACATCCTTAACCTCGGCTTATATTTTATATTTTGTATTGTAAAACTCCATATTGAAAAAGAAAGCTGTCTTAATTTATGGAGATCTTCCTGCAATAAATCTCTTGAAATCTCTTTATTACCCTTTTGGTAAAAGTAAACGCACACAAAGAACAATTCATGAAAATTGCAACACCATTTCTATAGAAAATAAACTTTCGTCTAATAACTTACAAAACTGATGTTATTTAAAGGGATATCTATTTACTTCCGTTCAAAATAACGTGCTTATGCCATAACAAATATGATAAATTACAATATTTGTCTTATGATATCCATTAATCTACAAGTATAGTCTGAGTTACTTTTTTCATTTTTCAGTCTAGGACGGAAAATGAACTATATTCTCAAATGACTCTTCCTGTAGATCACTTATTCAGCAACAGGGAAGTAGTTTGAACATGGATGAACGAGTTTTGTCATAAAACCCGAAAAAGAAAATAACAAATATTTTTAGATTGTTGCCGTCATTAAACAAGAGATATATCCACTACTCTTGCTAAAGATGGAATCAAATTACAATAATTTTTTACGACTGTACAGAAATGTAATCCAATCGAAACAGGAAGTTTTATTATTGTTTTATACTCTCAATACACTGAGAGACAAAAGGAATGAATATAGTCTTTATTTTTAATGATTTCTTCACACTTTTAGAATATAGTTTATTTATTCAAAATATAAAATACTGTTACTCAGAACTTAACTAAATTTTAAAGGATACCTCTTGTGTAAAGCTTCAAAAATCGAAAATCAAAGAAACTAAAATTAAAAGCATAGAAAATAGTTAGAATATACATCTTACGATAAATGTGTATGAATGGTTAATAAGAATAATAAGCGATAAAACTGGACAATGGTTTTTCCACTTTAACAGCCTATTAACCACAACAACCGAATGTCCACATTGACCGTAAGATATGGATGACATACAATTCCGTCAATCTTTTATTCACATTTTTGCTGTTTTTAAGCAATAAAGAAAAAAAAATATCTTCAATTTTTTTTACCAATATACTAAAGATTGAGTTCCAAAATTTTAGCTGATGAAACAAAATAATTAGTGGAAGAATTTTTTGTCGTTTCCTGGGGTATGCATAATCATGATTATCCTATTACGTTTACAATTAGCTGCTTCTATGGAATTTAAAATTAAACATGATCGTATAGTTTCAAATGTAACAATAAATGTGTTTTAAATTAAGCTTGCTAAAAGTATGGTTCTTCATGTTGCGGGTCATCGCAACATAGAATAATGAATTGCCGTAAGGTGTGAATGTCTAGATGAAGAGCCGAAAATAATCAAATTATTGCATAAGCATTATTGTATAAGTTAAACATATTTATTCAACTATCTTTCATTAGCTACTCATTAACTAAAAAATGTCATGATTCTTTATTATTTCACGATTTTTTAGTTGAAATAGAGGAAAAACGCTTAGGAAATTATTTGTCGCATATTTAAAATATTTTGAAGATTTAAAATTTGTTGACACAGAAAGAAGTCCAAACAGACTTATTTCTTTTCTCTATTTCAATTTTCTTGTATCAAAGTCACAAAAAAAAGTCGAATCAATATGGTGGTGGATACCTATTTCGTACATTAATTCCATCGCATACTTTAAAGTTCAAATAAATTTGAGAGAAATATGTAACATTCAGAATTGATTTTGATGATTGATGTATACTTGTATAACTGAAGGGTGGTTATGTGTAACTTGTATCAAAAGGTAATATTTTATATAAATGAAGCTTTGTCATCATAACTAGCCACTTTGTCATTACAAGTATTTCAACAATATTCATGGTAAAAATATAAATAGTTGCAATGTATTAATCATATTATGACAGTGTATTTCTTTATAATTAATGTATGTTTTATGTTATTACTCAGTTTATTTTAGTATATATCATTTAAGACGACCGAGAAGAATTTATTTCACTATCTCACAGAATGTTATTTCAAAAGTTTATACACTACTCAAAAAAGAATTAAAATTGTTTGATATAGGAGGACTAGGTATATTTGACACTAGTTTTAATTTTTCTTGTACTTCTGGAAAATTTCGATAGATAGCATAATAAAAGTATATGTTTTTAAGAATTTAAAATGTACTTACGATAAATTGCTGTCATTCTCCCAAGTTGATCCTCATATATAATCTTTCATAACTTTCCAATATCTTTGAGAATATTCAATAAAACTTTCAGTACACTGAAATAAGGAAGTAAAACTTCAAGTTTGAAGAACGATAAAATATTTTTTTCATTCCATCATGTCAGAGAAAAAGCAATAGTATTTAAAATTGCCCAGACTAAATTTTATTATTATAACTATTGCTAACTTCTGAAATTCAATCTTATTTGTATTTAGCATAAAACTAAAAACAAATTTTTAAAAATTTATTGAAACCATGTTTATAAAGGAACGAACTCAATGGCAATCAAAAATGGCAGAAAAACCCAAGATAAAATATTTGTAGTAACAGTGAAAATAATTGATTTTTTTTACAGCGATAGAAAGTACAGAGTGTCCGAAATGTTTCTTTACACTTTTAAAAATAATTAAAAATAAAAAAACAATGAAATGCACTTTTTTATGTTCCATAAATGAAGAGTGAACTAGATGGCGCTACTTCAATGTTTTGCAACATTCGCGTTTCTAAATGGCTTCACTGCAAGAACAAGCGCAAGTTGTAGCGTGCTTTATCGAATTTAAATCCGCAACACAGGTGCAACATAAATTCCGGACTACCTACAATTGAAGTTTATCTTCAAGACCCACAATTTATGAACAGATTGAAAGATTTATGACGACAGGTAGCGTATTGTTAAAACCAAAATCTGGCCGCCCTAGAAAAAGCTTCGATGACATTAAACGAATTCAAGAAGCTTTTTGTCGTAGTCCTCGTAAATCAATTCGCAGCGCGGCCCAGCATTTACGAACACCGAGATCAATTGTGCATGGTGTAGTGCATAAACAATTATGATATTATGCATATAAACTAGAATTGTTGCATGAGTTATAGCCTGATAATAAGTCTCGACGTCGAACATTTGCAGGAGAAATATTACAATAAATGTAGGACTATGAAAATTTTCTACAACGTGTGATGTTTTCAGATGAGGCAACGTTTCACGTATCAAGTATCGTTAATCGACACAATACTCCAATATGGGGATTAGAAAATCCTCCTTCCTTACACGCAAAAAAGAAACAGATCAAACGTAAACGTATGGTATACTGCATGCTCGAATTATAGGCCTTGTTTCTTTTACGAAGTAACTGTCCGCTCTGACAATTACCTTGAAATGCTTGAAATTCTTGTATTTCCTCAAATAGAGGACTTGCAACCCAATATCATTTGGCAGCAGGATGGGGCGCCACCACACAGGAGTTTGGGAGTGAGAAAGGTTTTAGATGAAACTGTCCCCATGCGTTGGATTGAAAAGGAGTTCCAATACCTTTGCCACCTAGATGTCCAGACATAACAATTTTGGACGTCTTTTTGTGGGGATACGTGAAAAACATTGTTTACCAATCTCCGATTCGTGACACTGATGAACTGAAAAATCGAATTACAGTGGCCATCCATACTGTTAATTCTGCAATGCTCCATAGAAAGTGGTTAAAAATCTCGTATAGACTCGATGTGTTGAGTGCGGCTAATGGCGCGCACACTGAAAACATGGAATAAAACATTGGGAAAAAAACTTTGACATTTTTTTTTATGGAACATTGAAAACCGTAAGTGCATATAATTTTTTTTATTTTTAATTATTTTTTAAAAGTCTGTAGAGACATTTCGGACATCCTGTATTGATTTTAAATTACCAAAAAGTATTTTTTAAAAAAATTGTTAAAATTGGAGAAAAGTAATTGTATGGTAACTGAATTGGTATCATGCGAAAAGATAATTTTTTTAATTTTCATATGGTGCAAATATCATTTTTGTGGCACAACATTTTCCGGAGTTAACAAGAAAAAAATGTCAAAAATTCGTTAAATTTTTAATTAATTAACATTTTTTAAAAATTAAAAGATACAGCCTCGAAGTGCCTACACATCACCCCATCCAAAGAAAGCTTCGTCGACCCATACTCCTGTGCCTGTAACCGTTACAGTTATTGAACCAGCTGAATGTTGTAAACGTTTTTCAAATAAATTTTTTTCGCATTATGATTTGCTGTTTTGCTCCAAAACGTATTTGAAATAAAAAATAACGCTGTAAATGATGTTAGCTACTTGTCCAAAAGACTGAGAATTTTCTTTATCGCTACCTGCAAAATTTAAAAAATTTAGACCTCATCGATTTTTCTGGAATCTTCAAGTAATTTCTAATGCAAAATTAAAATCATTAATAGAACCTTCTACTTTTATATATGTTTGAAATGTGATATAATCTTTAAATGGAAGAAAACAATGGAATCCAAGCAATTTGATTTTGAATGTACCTTTATTTGATAAGAGAAGCCAAAAACCGGACGCTTGATATGCTATTCTATCCTGGCAGAAATTATTGGTAGAACTCCAGGATCATATACTGGCACAGCTGTTATGATGGAAGATGAGGATGTGTATACGCGTTCAAGTGTTTTTCTTTTATTTTTGTAACATTATTTTTTAAAAATCTCCTGTAGTAGTTTCTTTGTGAATAGAAAAATTCTAGGAGCTGCAAAATATTCTAAATATTAAACTTCTTAACTTCAGTTGTTAAATTTAATGATCTGTTCGATGACCTGATTTTTTCTGGCATGTATCAACATGATATTAAAATAAATGAAAAAGGCTTTAAAAGAAATAAAAATAATAGAAAAAGTAAAACTTTGTAATTCTGATGTTAACATTCAACTATCTTCAAGTCTTAAAGTAATAGCTAGTAACTTATTTATTATGACTCCCAGTATTTTATATTTAAAAGCTATAACACTTCAGGATCTGTCTACAATTGCATGTGTAAATAAATCAATTTTTCGTTTCAGATTGATACAAAAAATACTACATACAGCAATATTTCAATCAAAAGCATTCAATTTTTTTCTCAATTCTTGTGTTTCTAGAAAAAATAATATCATCTTCTAGTCCGCTTTCAACAGTCTTAATGAACATCGTCTTTTAACAAAAGTCATTGATTAAACGAAATTAAAAATGCAGAATTGAAAGATGTTTGGAAAAATATTTTGCAACATAATTTCCTATTTTTTTACTATTGCGCATTTTAATAACATATTAAACGTTAAGAAAGAATTATTCTGAAAAATTCGTCAATGCTAGGCATTGATGAATCACGTTTGTTTGAAAAGGGAAATAAAATATATTTATACCCATTTAATTAAATTATTCTACACAATGTTGAAGATATTCTCCTTTGTTTAAAAAAATCCTATAATTAGCACACCTAAACACGAATGGAAATATATTTTAGCAGCACATACAATTTTGTATTATCACATCACTCAGCTTAACATTTAATCACCATTTAAAGAGCAAAAGTATGGTTTTTCCCTTTCCTCTCGAAAACACACTAGAGAATATCCAGATTACGTTCTTCCGCTTGGTGGTCTGCGAAAATAAGCCATTCAGCATCGTCGACTTTAAGTCTCAGTGCCTGATCACAAGCAGCTGATGAATACGTAGTTAGTTGAATTCTATAAACATTCATCCTCTCTAATCTCAAGGATTAGCTAAGTTATTTTGCTCATTTCTGTTGTCCTCTGTTTACGCCTTTTCACAATTCAAAAGGATACAAAGATGTTCCGGTTCAGGGGTTCTACTCTGTAATTATCCATTTTTTTAATTAAAAGAGCTCGAATGTGCAAAGCATTCGTTAATTAATTTAGATAAAATCTTACCGTGCTGTGCTTATAAGGGAGATACAATTTGAAATGAACGAACGAGTTAAACAAGGATGTGAAAAGTGCTTTATATCATGACATCATTACCTATCAGTTGTGAAAGTATGGCATGTAAGTTTTTGAAGGAAAAAAAACCGAAAATGCTTTGTTGAACATTCATGGCTTTTATTAATAACATGCTTCCATAGGTAAAAAATTCGATTTTGGAGCTTATTAAGAACGCCTAAAAATAGTTTTATTCATTAAAGTTTAGTTTCCTCATTTGTGTGGAAATTTTAAATCAATGGAACAGGAAATTCTAAAATTAGTTTCATGCAAAAAGATCATAATTGTAAGGTCTTCTGTCATAGCTGGAATTAATGATTCTTTAGATTTTTTGCCTTCGGTTTATCAGCTTGCACTTTAATATAATAAAGAAGATCTACCAAAATTTGAATACGGTATTTAAGTAAGAACAGAATTAAGGATATCCATAATTTTCATAATATTCTTTTATGGATTAATTGTATGGGCAAATCATAAGAGTACTCTGAAAAGCAAAACAATACATAATAATGAAATAGCATTTGCTTACGTATTTATGTGTTTCATGCATTTTATTAAAAAAATTGCAGCTCATCTTTCGGAGACTAGGGATAGTTAAGCCAAGTTTTAAATTTTAGCTTTTTATTATTTCTTTATAATTTTGTATTTCAAAATAAAATATTGTAGTGTAAATTTTGTTATTTTGCCTTCAAAATTAACTGATAAAATTAGCAATTTTCACCCAATTTTTTTTTGCTTACTAAATATTACATTTTTGCTTCACATTGTGGATCAAATATCCCAATGAGAGGATTCATGACACATAGTGTGGGGATGCTTGTGTCAAATCTGAAAAATATCTACAAAACACAATTTGATAAATTTCAATGCCTATTATAATTTCAAAAAAAAATTTGCTTCGTGCTTAAGAAATAAAAAGTCCTTCAAAGTCATTTTTGAAAACAAAACTAGTAAAATGGTCTTTTTTCGTGGTGATCAAAATGGTGGTCAAAGAATAATTTAAATTTGGTCTTCATTAATGTCAGCAATGTCATCATTTGGTGTCCATTCAAGTTTGTGATCTGCAACTCTTCGAGCAAATTTTATGCCCAGTCCATCCTCAGAAATATTAAGAGTTTTGCAAACAGGTAATTTTGTAGTTATCCTTCCTTTTTATTTTACCAGTAGCCAATCTTGAACAACAGGTTTCTTATTGAAAAATCATCATCACTTTCATTTTTTCCATCTATTGACACTGTTGAACTTATTCTTGTAGACTTGAACTTATGCTTGTAGACTCGAACTTATGCTTGTAGACCTGAACATATACAGAGACCAAATCAGATGTATCATAAGAGTTTTACAAATATTTTTTTTCGATTTTGCAGGAAAAATGTCTTGTTTCAGCCTTTGAATGCTTCCTAGAAAATTTAAATTGTGATCATTGTTGCTTTTCTTTTTTTGTGCTCTTTTCAATAGATCTTTTTTTTGTTTTCAGGGAATGGAAGTCAAAATAGTTGAATTAACTCTTTTCCAACATCCTTTCATAATGTGAGGTACGGCTCTTGTATAAGGTTGCTTGATCTCTGGTTTAAAAGTTTTTTCCACTAGTTGAGGTCCCAGGAATAGGATAATTTGCAGACTTATGACCAAAAGAAGTCATTTTCAATAAACCCATTACTCCAAACCAGAACTATCACTGAGAAATGAGATTTTTCTTTCTCTATTATTAAATTTTTTACGAAAACATGCTATTCAGAGTTATATTAAACATAGCAAATTTTGTAAAAATATATTCAAATGCCTAAATAACAATGTTAACTAACAATAATTTCTCAGTAGGGATAGTTGAGCCATGGCTCATAAATCGCCAGTCACAGTGTCACAAGTGTCCCCACTACTGCAATTTCAGTTTAACAAACTATAACTAAATAAAACATGTAGATTAGGGTGGAACGAAAAAAACTTTTTTTTCCTTTTTAAAGTTGTAATAGTGCGCAAAAGATGCCTTTTGATGTCTATTGTGAGTATATAAAAATATTAATTATCAGTCAAAACTTGCAAGAAATCGGCTATGTATAAAAAGAAAATATGCTGTTTCTAATCTGGAATTATTTCTCTGTTATACATTTAACTGATGAAAAACGATTACAAGTACTTTAAGCATCCTTGTAATTACTGTTGTGTAGCAAAATGCATTTTGTGTTTTGCCAATCCACCGATAACGAATAAAGTTAACGGGGGAGAATTTTTTTGTATTGTGAACTGATATTTGTTTGTCGAGCGAGTTCTTGCCAGCTCAATAAATTTGATATTTATATTTTCTTACAGTCCATATTTTTCTTAGATGCTAGTTTAAAAGGGAATTTTAAAATACCTATGTAAATATATGTTATCTTTGCTTAGTTTTATCATTGAGGATAGAATATAGAGCATATGTTTATAAAATAACCTCTTGACCATGACGAATTTGAGCCAAAATCTTCTACATACTTACAATCTTGGCGTAAATACCAAATATCATTACTTTTGTTCGTTGTTTTTTTAATTATCTTGTTCACATACATAGAGACGGATCCATTTCTAAAAATGTTTCTTTTGGAATTAAGAAAGTTTACAAAACGAAAAATCCTAAAATCTATAGATTGAATGTTTTGATGATTGCAATACTTTCTCTATGTATCTTCTAGATTGAGAAAAGAAAGACATAAGCAGTAGCAGTGAAGTTTTTAGGGTGAGTGGCCACCGAGTATTAATATGGCTTTTTCGTTCCTTGCAGTCATTAGTGCCTTAAATTGTGTAAATGGCTCCCAGTGAAAACTCATTTTTTTGGAATTCAAAAGTGACAAAACCTTACTGACGTTTAGTCTCAATGACTCGTCATGGTTATAGTTGTAGACAACTATACCCCTTCCCTTCGTTGCTATGCCACTGAGGAAAAAATGTCTAGCAAAATACAATTATTACAACAAAAATAATGAAAATACTTGCTGAAAGTAGCATCTATGATCTGAATCCACAATCCACACCAGGTAGGGATGGAATGAATGGATTGGAAGTCACCTACTGTGGTGATGATTTCGTTCCCACAAAAATTTCGGGCGACGAGTTCTTCTACTGAGTTCGTAGGTGTCTTGTCCAACAACTGTTTCATGGTACGAGGGTGAATATTGCAACTGTGCATAACAAAAAGACAGAACATTTTGACTCATTTCTAAGAAAAATAAAACAATTATAAATGTCATTATTAGATAGTATAAGAAAAAAAAGCCATAAAATAATAAAAGTTGAATTTTTTGTAATCCTTCCCCGTTTGAAATATAATATTTAAAGATCAGAACGGAATAATAGTATGAATACACAGTTTCACGTGAAATTATAAATCAAAACGCAAGCAATACACAAACAAATTGTAGAGTTTGAGTTTGTTTTGTTTTCCTGGCACAAGATCCATAGTTGGCTATACTGCGCCAAACTATTTTAAGTTATCTACGTAAAAATGTAAAAGCTTCATCTATATAAAAACAATGGGAAACTTTGCAAAAAAAACAAACGAAGTAATGCTTAAATATGTGGATGAAAACCTATTGACTTTAAAAATGCTAAAAGATTTTCATGTGGGGTTTTGCCCAATAAAATAGAAACCTCTATTGTACGAGTTCTAAAATAATGTAAACGTTGGGAATTAAAATTTGGGCATTCAGTTAAAATGTGGTGAACTGACATAATGCAGTTGCATTGGGAGCACATTGGTGCCTGTTCCCCTAAAAGCAAATAACGATGAGTGAATCTAGTGTGACCTATGCGTAAACGTGTTAAGATTGTGTCTGTTTTTCTGTTTGATTGAGAGGGCCAAGGTTCTACACGAGGTTTAACAGTGTGAAGCTTGTTTTGTATCAAAAGGTCCCACTCAGACTGCCATTTTGAATGATGGACAAATTGTAGAACAACGAACAATAAAGTTAACTTTATTCATTATATTTCATTGTTAAAACACAAAATACATTTTGTTACATAATATAAACAATGGTGGCGAGTCGGGGGTGCTTTCTCTCCACATCCTCGGGAGAAATTAAGTTTTAATTAATTAAAAAAGCAAAGGAATCCGACGACACCAGCTAATTTCGTAGCTAAATTTTTAAATTTGTTATCTACCTTCTGTACTCCCAGATACTTTTAGTTGTCTATAATTTTTTTACCACCCAACGGCACACTTATAACTTCTAATCGCAGCTACTGATGCTAATAACAAGGATTCATAAAGTACTTGTAAGTGTTTTTAGTCAGTTAAAATTTTAACAGAGCAATAATCCCATATTAGAAAACAGCATGTTTTCTTTTTCCATTACCGATTACTTGCATATTTTTGGCTAATAATCAATATTTTTATATACTCACAACAGATTTTAAAGACCTTATAAACATTTTTCTTTTTATAAAAGGGAATAAAATGTACAAATTTTATTTGAGTTTTTTCGCTATAAGTGAGAAATTAGAGAAAAGGTTGAAAGAGAGCAAAATTATTCAAATTTATGAAACATTATCGTACTTGCGGCACCTCAGGACATGTTCCGATTGCCATCATTTTTTTTTTGCATCAGATGGCAAATTTTGCGCACTCTTACAAGTTTAAAAAAAGAAAAAAAAGTTTTTCGTTCCAACCTAATTTAGATATTTAAACAATATTAAATTTAAAATGTTCCTGAATTTATAATTATTTCAATTAGGAATACTATTACAGCTTAAAAAAAATTAATATAAAAAAATATATAATTCATACAACTTAATACGGGGTGTACACAAATGAAGTGACACATTTCAATAGTTAATATAGAAAAAACTGAAAACGTTGAAACTTCGGTTTTTTTTAAATGAGAGCAAATCTCAGAAAGCTTTTTTCATATAGGTAACGCGGCGTTACGACTTTCTAAATTTGCTACAGCGAGAAAATTCCGTACGCGATGGCTGCCGATCAGCAGAACCCGATGCTTGTTTTCTGGTTTCTTTTTTTAGTTTTTCTTCAATATCACGAAATATCCTAAGTTTTAACACTACATGTGAATTAAAAATTCTAGAGCGTAAAATGCTCTACAAATACATGCTTTTATTTTCTTCCAGTTTCAATATTTTCTCAGATAATGGCTCTAAACCAATTTTTGATTTCTAGTAATTTTCGACCCCCTAGACCACGGAAATGGCCTGTTACAGATCTGAAAAAAAACTTTTTGTGATGCGCTCTCATTAAAAAAACTTCGTAGTTCCAACATTTTTAGTTTTTTTTATTAATTTTTGAAATCCCAACTTCATTTGTGTATACCCTGTATTTATTTCAAACGGTGAAAAAAGAACTATTGTTCATTACACTTTCAAAATGGCTCTAAGATATTTTATTTTTTTTCACACATGTAGAACTATAAATATGTTCAGATGTTGCCAACTTAAGAAAGGAAAATAAATCTGCTGTAGCGAAAGAAGTGGTGGCTCAAGTATGCCATATGATCAAGGATCCCTAGTCTGCCCTAGGTATTTTGGAGAGTTTGACTGAAAAACGCTTTTCAAATGCATTCTTATTTTATTTAGTGATTAATTATTTTAATATGCAATATTTTTTGAGACTTGATTCATATGAAATATATCAAGAACAAGGAAAAATTTAAATTATGATATTATTTTAATAATCTTTTATAGATATTTAATAAATGCAGCCATTGGAATATTAGAATGTGATTATTAAAAATAATTCTTTAACTTTTTGAACTAAAGTGTTAGATTCCATGTATAAATAAGATGTTTTGTACATTGTGGTTCTAATGAAATTTGTTTTTGCTGAAATTACTATTAATCAATGATAGAGTTGTGAAAATATGAGATTAAATATTTAACAAATATTCTTAACACACGTGTTTAAATCACTTTCGTAAATCGATGATATATAAGTAGTCAATAATTCCTGATACTAATTTCATTCTTTATTTAATTTCAACTTATTTTTCAGTTTGTTATGGAATATTTAACAGAATGGTTAAGAGGATTTTAGGGGATTCTTTTGCTTACTTCATTTATAAAGGAAAGTGAAGAAAATGTAAAATCCCAATGCTCGAATGTGAAATTGAAACTTAGTGATAAAGAGATGTAAGGCGAATTGTTTTACTCTTTTATTGCTCCGACTGTAGTAAAAGAAAAACTCATGAGTTGCTTTTTTCAAAAACTTCAAATAATTTGAAATTTTAGAATAATAAGATTTTTTTGTTTCAGATTAATATTACAAACTAATGACAAGAACATTTTCCTCCTATCTCTCATTTATGTTAATATATTTTAGTCCCCTCCTTCTGCCCCCTCTGGTGAGATCTTAGGATCAAAGTCTTTCTGTTTCATTCATTAAATACTCAGGATAGCCGACTTAACTTTAAGGTATTAAAATGCAGGTTGACTCTCCGGGAGTAATAGTCTTACAGTTGTATTCAATAGATCTTAATGCATATTTTTAAAAGATCTTGTAGTAATTCAAGAAAGTTGAATAATCTGTTAGCAAATTAAAGGATACCATAAAAATGGAAACTAGATTCTTCCTGCCTGTTACTTTCGACAATACATAGCAACCTTAGACTACATTTTATAACATTGCTACAACAAGAAGATGTCCAAAGTAGCTTTCATGTAGCAAACAACATGGTTTGAAATTTCTGATTTCAAGACAAAACTCGAATAACAAATTTGATTTTAATGATGCATAGATATATTAACTGACATTTGAGTCGGTTCGAATTCTGAAAGCAGCAAAACAAAATTTTACTTTTGTTTGCTTTCTACCTACTAATAAAATTACTTTCATTGCATCATTGAAAATTTATAAATTATCAACGTCCAGACGGAAATTTTATTCTGTGTCTTTGAAATCTCTGAAACTAAATCCCTGAAGTAATATTTGAGGGCAAAAAAGAAAATATCTTTGTAACACATACCCGAAAGACATAGATGTACTTTCACCATTAATCTTAATGTCATAATATTTCCGTAGTATCAATGCAATGCCCAAACCTGATGATGAAATATCGGAGAAAATAGAAATTTTTCTTACAAAACCAGTATATATAAATAGACTGAAAAGACCAAAAGGGAGCAGATACTTTTAAGTTTATTTGCTTTCACGACATATCTATAAAGTTCTTTTCAAAGTTTAACAAGATCTCATACTTTCAATAAGAAATTATATGTAAGTTACGGTGTGTTCAGATTTTCTCATTTCATAATAACTTTATTTGAAGATCCTAAACAATGGTAGAGTTTCCAAAAGTTGTTTGTTAACAGTCCATTTTAAAAAATGCTATGGTAAGTATTTATACTTGGATGTAAACGTGTTTAAATATGAACTCAGCTTCATAATTTTAATAAATGATATTACTTCCATCCGCACAGAATAATACTTAAGGATGTTAGAATTAAAAAGTTGACAACTACCTGACTTCTAATTAAAAGTTTCAATTAAGATAAAAAAATCGTTATATTATGTTTCTTTTGTAATGAAGCAAAATATTATGAACGTTTCTCCAAATAAAAGAATAAAATTTTCACTGATAAAATAAGGAAAAATAGGTTTACTACAGAAAATTTTGAGTTTTAACTCTATCGATACGGGAAGGTACGAAACGTCCCTTCAAGCAAAAGACGGCGGCCGTCCGAAATGTTTGAATATCACTGTAAAATTTCCACCCCCTTTCGTTAAGTGTGATTGATTTCTCACCCGCGCCGTAAGCTTTCTTCCTTAGCGTGGCTCCTCCGGATGGGTTAGGGAAAAAGGGGGAATTTTAGAATTCGGACAGTGCCAGCTGTCATTGTGGTTTTTGAGGGGGAAAGTGAATTTCCCTTTCCATTGGAGGAGGATTTCGGGCGTTCTTGTATTTTGAGGTCCCTCTATTTTAATGGTCTTAGGAATCAGAGGGTTAAGTTGTTTTCTTTATTGTTCAAAACTTATCAAATAAACATAAAGTAATGTAACATACATAATATACATATATTTACACGGGGTATTTGGGATCAAGAGTTTGAATCGTGGAGTCAGTATTGACAGTGATATCCTAAATACTTTCATTTTATTAGTTAGGAGCAGGCAGATCTTTCTATTTGAAAATATGTGGTTGAGTTCCAACGTAACTTGCTTTGCATTACAACAACTTTGGAATAACTCTTTCCAAATGTGCATGTCGAAAATCGCCTTTACTTGTGAGGTGATCCGGAAAATTTTCGATTACATCAAATCATGTACTAATAAGAAGCGCAGAATATTTCTGAAATCTTAACTTTTACCTGGTTTAAATTGTAAATTGTTTCAAGAAATAATACCTTATACAGATAAGTGCATTGTCCTTTGTTTATGCATGGTTGATCTGTATATGAGGAGAATGCACGTAAAATTTGATTTGTATATTTATGGATTATAATTTGAGTTTGAAGTTTAGAGAGTGACTGATTTAACAGCAATTTAAATTTTAAGTCCTAAGAGCTTCGGAAGTGAGGGATCTTAGAATACTGGAACATCCGAGTTCTTCATTCAAAGTTAAAAGAAATTCTCTAAACCCTTAAAAACCGCAATGACTTCTAGCATTCTTAATGGTTTGAAATATAAAAGAGCTTTGCTGATGGCTGTTTGGTAAGGTTAATATTACAAGAATATAGATTAAATGAAATGTGAACTCTAAGAAAATCGCCTTGTGCCACCGCTTAACTTTATTCCAATCGCCTTGTACCTTTCTTGTCGAAATACTAACGAAAGCGCCTAAGAAAATCAATCAATCATACTCAACGAAATGGGAGGGGAAACTTCTCAGGCGTGTTTGGGCACTTCGAGAGCCAGTTATCATTCGGTTCTATGGACCTTTTGAATATTAAAAGGGTTAAGCAATGCATGTTTTTACTTTAGTCCTCTAAGGCAGCAATAGAGTGGGCCAACACGAAAAATAAGGGAAATACCATCAGGAGCGACAACGAGGTGGTCCTTCAAGCTCTTAAATCCCTCAGCTCTAAGTGTAAAATTAGCACTCAGATGGAACTACTAGGAAACGTCAAAATTAGATTTAAATGGGTAAGGGCCCACATAGGCATTAGAGGAAATAAAATGGCAGACACATTGGCGAAGTAGGCAACTAGTGATTGATCATCCATTCAGCTCCCAAAGCGTCCTTAAAAACCAACTTATGATGCTGTCGCTGGAAAGCAGAGAGGGACATTGGAGAAACCGGCAGATCAGTCCACTCCATTTGTCCAAAAATCTCTAACAAACAATTGCATTGGACCAAGGAATGCATGCAATTTGCCTCGGGCATTAGGCATTTCCCCAATTATCTGAAGAGTTTTAATCTGCACCTAACGGACAACGGAGAAACTGGAGATTTCCAATACATAGCCACAAGTTGTCCCTTAACAACATCATACCATCATAAGAAACCAAGTCCACAATACACGGCCCAATGGTGGAGGAACGCCCTTACTAACAAACGCTCCAGAGGGTGGATAGATATCCTAATAAAATTCCTGACAACTAAGGAACACTTAATAAAAAGTCATTACCGCCAGGACGACACAGACTCAGATTTAGATTTAGCAATAGCTTTACCTCCCAGAACAAGACAATCTTCCATCGTCCATTCCAATAACGAAGTCTCCCAATTCACGCATTAGCACCTAGCATCCACTAATTCATCATCAAGACAAGATCCTCACTACAACAGAACTCCAGATATTGCAAACTGGGCGTCATTCCTGTACTCTCAACCTTAGATGCTCCTCTAATTGATAACAATTCACGTTCACACTTCCCAGCGTTTACTCCTTTTCAAACAATTGCCTATGTTCCTGGAATAGCTCAAGCTTGGGACACTATGTATCTCTTAAACAATAGCATCCAAACCTTCATTTCACCCACGACATACAGATAGGTAATTGCAACCAACGTACACTTGATCTTCTCCACGTTTGAAATCCAGCCTCATAAGTCAAAAGAAAACTAGCAATTCATGCCCTAGAGGCTCCATGTCGTGTAAAGCGGCTCCACCCGTACCCACCATGGTTTAAAATTACAAGTTTTGTTGTGTTATTTCTCCCTAATATGCAATTTTGCATACTGTAATTAAAATTGATTGGTATAATCGTGTAAAATGTCTATTTCCAGATAATTCCCCTGTATTACCGAATCCATACTTTAATTTAATAGTATCCGAATAATTTAGACACATCATTTCAATTGTTTGCCTTTGTATATGCTGCCCTATCAACCCATTTTTGCTTAGTCATAACAAAACATACTTTAGCATGCTCCAATTTTTTCTACACCATAGACGCATTCTCTTTTTCTGGAGTTTACTTAGAGTCATTATAGTGCAATTCTTTAGTAAGCAATCAATTACTAAACTTTTAATCTAAGCACAGTAATTCAATATAATTCCTGGCATTTTCTTAAACTCATCTTATCTTTCACCATAGGTTCGTTTTGTAACAACTTTGCTCCTCTCGATTCTTAGCAAGAAATTCTTACTCTTAATTCCAATATATACTCTAATTCTTACTACTCATTTCCCATTCTTGCATCTTACTATGAAGAAGATACCGACCTCAAGCTAGTAGTGAGACTGTATCTGTATTCCAATCCAATGTAATCTTATCCTTTAATCATGCCAAGAATAACTAACGGCAACGGCCTTAACGGCTGTATCGAGGTTGCTTCTGTGAAGTCATTAATGTAACTCATGTTACAGATATTTTTTATACATTTTGCCATTACTTTGTAATTTTTTAAACTTTTGGATCAATAAGAATGTACGTACACCCAACCAAACTGCAAACCTGAGATTTTCGTCTCTGGAGTCGGGGTGTGTCGTAATGGAATGAATGAATGTGTTTTATGTTGAATCATTAAGAAAAATACAAGTGAAAAAGGACGCTTGGCTTGCCTAACAGGAATGAGTAAATCCAACTAATAATTTTTAAAACCAGCAACAATACATTTAGAAGAAAATATGAAACACGATTAAATTTGATTTAACAGGAAGAAAATAACGCTCAATATGCAGTCATGACTTTATCTATATTTTTTTCGAATGTGAATTGTTTATACAAGTTTATGCTTTTATCTATAAACACAAAAATTGCAATTATGCAATAAAAACATCCAGAGTTATTCAAAATACGTTCAGAAAGCATTAAATTTATCGCAAGACTTTTTAACTGATACAAATTAATTTTTAACAGATACAAATACACACAGAATATTTAACAGATTAATTAAATTATATCCAAAAAATAGTAATTAAATGCGGGAGCGTTCCATATACTGACGAAAGTTCTGTAGACGTTTAGCAAAAATCCCAGGTTATTGAAAGTTAACTATTTTCAATTCTCGGAAGTCTAAAGTTTGAAATTACAAAAAGAGAATTTTTCTTATATGAAACGAGCTCCTATTCCCAGAATTTGTTTGAACTAAATGCTAATAGATTACCATTTATTATATTTTCTGTACAGTACTTTCCATTCACAGCACTTACCATGTAGATCACTTTGCTTCATTCTTCTTATTATTAATTTACAATTAATTCGCTAAAAAGTCTGTATTGTTTTTCAGAATCTTTAGCATTTACTATTTTATACTTAGTGTTTAGAAATTTACTTTTACTCATGATTCCCTTCCATAGTTCTATAAAAAGCATTGCTTAAACTGCGATAGAAACATTTCTAAAATTGGATGGTGAATGCAGAGAAGTCTCAGGAGACTCATTAAGTTAGGAGTGTAAACATTTTTCACAATCTACTTAGCGTGTATACAGTATTTGATGATAGTTTTGTGTAATTAGAGCTATCAATTTTAGAGCACCATTTTTAGCTAAGAGATTATTTAAGACGCTACTTTCTGTTCTTTCAGAAAGAAATGGAATATAATGCATCACAAAATTTAAATAATAAACAATAATTAGATAAAATTTGCTTCCTTTTCGCCATTGAAACATTTTTGAATATTACCTGAATTCTGTTTATAACGAATTAAACAAATTTCGATAGGAAATCTTAAAGTTGTAAAGAAATAAAAATAAATATGCTTAAACACATGTTGTAAGCAAATGAAAAAAATAAAGACGTGAGAAGACACAATTGTGCAATTCAAATAAATATATAGAATTTTAAAATAAGGACAGATTCAAGATTATAGCATTTTTAGCCCGTTTCTTTGAAAAATTTGAATTATTATTTAATCCGAAAAACCAATGCGAAAATAACTAAAAAATACGCGTATATGCTTTTATTTTTCTGTCCAACATTATATCTGGTCTATTGCTATTTTTCACATTTATGGGATAACTATCGAGCAATAAAAGTCGTCTTTATTGTGTCCAATGAAATCATGGAATGCCTCTTTTATATACTCCGTATAATAAAAGGTATTATGTTTTTATCAATAGCAATAAATATCCCTGTTTACTATGTCCAAGGAGACTCTAGAAAAGGCTGATACTTCGAAGTGAAAATAAATCATTTACTTTAATGATTAAAACAGCCAAAGGACGGCATTAGCAAAATAAATGTATTGTTTGTCCAGCTAAGTAAAATTTAAGATTTAAATTTTATCTCGTTTTTTGCCAGCATAATTTTTCAACGTGCAAGTTAAAATTTATCCTTGACTAGCGATTATACCCGGCTTTGCTCGGGATTAAAATACTTCCATGTCTAATATTTTTGATGTTAAAAACTACTTTTCTGTAGAAAATTACAATACCAAAAATTATTTTATCTTTTGAAACGTTTTGTAATTAAAATGAGAATATTAATTGAACCAGACGATTTTTAAAAAACCCCGATAGCTCATTTTCTCCATAAGTTATTAATATTTGTTGCATAGGTACTTCAAATTTTGTTCATAAATCTTGCAGTATAAGAAAGATTTTAACAGATGTTTTGGTTAAATTAATTACATAGTAAATTTTTAAGGGAGAAAAAGGGTTAGAATAAATATGAATTAAAAAAAGAAAATTCTTCTAATGTGATATAGCAGCAGTTCTTATGTAGTCTTGTTCTTCACCAATAAAAAAAGTGTTATAAATTGTAAATTATATACAAAATTTAATTTTTGGAAAATTATTAAAATGAGGTCAACGAATTGAACGGAAATGAAAGTTGCCTCATGAAAAGTTAATTTTTAAACCTTTATTATGTGTAAAAATAGTTTTTGTGACATAATACATATTTTTGAAAAATATCATTTAAAATGCCAAAATCGTGCTTAGTTTCCAATTATCTGAAATTTTAAAACGATTTCGGGCTTTTAAAGGTTGACGGATGACTCTCCTCTTATATAAAACATATTTATAAAAATAAACAAAAATTTCAGAAGTACAGGTAGATTTGATCAAAGTCTAATCGTTGCCTAGCAAAGGAGTAGCTATAAATTTGCAATATTTCAAAATCGTCTGCACGTAATTAACAATTATTACACTTTAAAAAATTAATAAAAATTGACGGAACGACGTCATAGTCGTCGGTTAATTTCTAATTAACTGACTGTTTAATTAACTTTAGGACTTAGAAAAGTTCAGAAGTGTTTTCCCCTTGTCTTAAATAATATGTGTGCAAAGTTTGGTTTAAAACAGTCCATTGATTTAGGAGGAGATGTGGAACATATCCACATACCCACATACATAGCCACATGCCCACATACAATGCCCCACAATGACTTTTATTTATATTAAGATTGCTATCGACTAGATATAAGTAGATTTTTTTTAAATAGTATTCCGAAACTTAAATAAGTAATACTGCAAGTAAATTTACTGACTTCTTTTAGAGTCGAAATATCGTGACTCCCTCTCTTCAACTATAATGCTTAACTCAACAAATGAATGACTTTGGAAACGAGGAATTCCCAGAGAGATGTTTTTGCGAAGCGTCAATGGCGTCTGTCGCGTCATTCTCGCTACAGAAATTTTATGATAAACTCTTAGCAATTTTGCCTCCCACTAGGTGAAAATATTTGAATGTAAGATATAAGAGGATAAGAATTAAATGCAATATTTTAGATGATGAGAAATAATGTAATATGTAAGATGATGAGAATTAAATGTAAAATGTAAGATGATGAGAATTAAATGTAAAATGTAAGATAATGAGAATTAAATGTAATATGTAAGATAATGAGAATTAATTCAAAACCTCCTAAAAAAGTTCAAATTTCAAGTTAACTGAGACACTGTTTTTCTAATGAGATGTAGCAACTACTGATGAAATACTTTAACTATGCTATATAATTGCTTATGTATAGTGTATAAAAGTTCACAACACAAATCATTGGGATATCTTTAGAAATAAAGAAGTAGTGATGTCTAACATACATGCATGCATGCGTTGATGTTAAGTTTGTGTATTGGTACTCAAGCTGAAAGCGACTGGATGTGCTTACATTTTTAAAAATTTATTAATTTTATTACAAATTGCATTATATCTTTTTTATTATTTATCTTTGAAAAAAATAATGCTTCTTTTTCATTTGGAAAGTTGAAGAAAGCAATAAATATTTCTTCTTCAATGGTGCAGGAGTTAAAATCATTCTTCTAAATAAATCTAACTTTAAAATAAATCTAAAATTCTTTTCAGAAAATTAAATTTAATGCAATCCTTGAATGAAAATTAACCTTCGGTCCGACGCATCTAATCTGTGAGAGCAATCGCCCATATTTTTGTCTCTAAATGCGGATATTACTGAGAAAGGGATGTGACCGTTAAAATCTTTCTGACTCTCTACATTCACACAAGTTTATCGTGGTTTTTTCCCATTGCTCTGTTAGGGTGCATGAGGGGCACGTTAATCTGGCAAATGAGTTGTGCCCGATGACGTATGCATTTTTGATTGCCACAATTGCATTTGGAAATTTCAGCAATGAAAACAATTCGGAAAGTTTTTTTTCAATACTTATTTTTATAAACCTGCAAAATTTCGAGTACCTCTGTACCAGTACTTAATCTTAATATAAATAAAAGTCATTGTGGGTATGTATGTATGTGGGTATGTATGTGGCTATGTTCCACATCTCCTACTAAACCATTGGACGGTTTTCAACCAAATTTTGTACACTTATTATTTAAGACAAGGGGAAGACACTTATGAACTTTTCTAAGTCAAAAAGGTAATTAAACAGGCAGTTAATTAGAAATTAAACGAAACCGTTTTTCCGCTGTAACTTCGGAGCAAATTGTCCGACAAAAAATATTTTTATACCACCTTAAAGTTCAAATTATTTTTACCTTTTCAATGATACCAATTTTATTTTTGTGACATTTTCCCTTCGATTGTTATTTATTTTTAAATGTTCCCTAATTTTTAAATACGTGCAGACGATTTTGAAATAACGAAGATTTATAGCTACTCCGTTGCTAGGCAACGGTTGGACTTCGAACTAATTCGCCTTTATTTCTGAAAATTTTGCTTATTTTTATTAATATCCATATAATATAATAAATGCGAAAGTGTGTCTGTTTGTTACGCATTTACGGCAACATGTTAAATTCATTATTTTTGATTACAGATAACAATTAAATAATTAACAAGCGATTTGAGATGAAAATTACTACTTTATTTTTGAATCAACTGTCACGTGATCCTTAAGGAATGCGTAAACAAAATGAAATGTCACGTGATCCTTCAGAAAAGCGCAAGCATTTCAAATAACTTATTTTTAAAGTCAAGCATCACGTGACCTTGCTGAAAAAATAAATAAATAATTAATTTGTGGAATAATAACTGAAAAATAGACTCCGGGACAGAAAACCAATGATAGATATGATATAGTTTTAAGAGTTTTTGGATTAAAATTAAAAATTAATGTTAATTATATAATTAACATTAATTAAAGGAAAATATCGTTCAATTTTTACTTAAAATAAGTAATACTAATAATACCTAATTTAGTGGAACGCTTGCCAAAATAATTCTTTATTGCTCTTTTTATCGACATCCAAGATTTGTTTGGCTGTTAAATTTGTAACCAAACGATTTGGATAATCACTGGCGGTTAAATTCTAAACCAAACGATTTAGCTAATTACAATAGTTCCATTTCGAATTTTAATGATTTAAGAGCTTTTTTCAATCGATTTAAAAAGAAAGGATTGCATAAACCCAATGAACACGGAATTCAACTTTTTGTTTACTAAAGAAAGAACTGATTCAAACTTGGCGCTTGATACAGTTGTCCAAATAGATTTGGCGGTTGCCAGAGATTCAAACAGTGTAGTGAATTGAGACCTTTTTAAAATTGTTCACAGTGCAGAGGAACTGATAAGCAAGGTTTATCCTTCCCTATAAGCTGATAAGAGGAATAGAGATTGTTTGTTGATTGGGTAATTTTGGCACTGACTAATGAAAGTTTAGGTCAAATAAATGAAAAAAGATGCTTCACAAATGGAGGGATGTATTACAGAATATCTATCTGTGGATACGGTAATGGGCAATAACAAGTAAAATCATATCCTGTAGAGTTCTTCAACTCCATAGAATTGTCAGGGATACCTTCCGACAAGCTGAAATTAAAATTCGGTGTGCCAGATCTATTCATACGTAACCTCGATGTACCGAGACTGCGCAATGGCACACGGTTTCAAATTACACTCTTAGGACCAAAAGTCGTGCTAGCTACTGATATAACTGGCATATCGAGAGGTGAGAGTGCTAAATTCTACGCATTCCGATAATACTGAAGGATTTACCATCCCAGTTCAAAACGTAACAATTCCCTTTAAAATTAGCATTTGCCAAGCTCAGGGTCAGACACTCAAAGGGGCGGGCGTACATTTGGAAAAATCATATTTTTTTCCTTTGGTAACTATGTGTGGCATGTTCCCGTGTGTCCATCCCACTAAACCTTTACATCGGTGCAAAAAACGTGAAACAAAAAACGTCGTATATAAAAGTGTGTTATCATATATAAACAATTTACCTAACTGTAACAGAAGACACATGTACAGTACACTCCTGTTAGTAGTCCAATTATGTATTATCAACCATCAGAACTTTTAATTTCCCCTTTCTACATACAACGAAACATTTACATTCGTGAATTTAAAAAAGTAACAATTCAAATTCTTTGCTCACGAAGTCGCGGGTAACAGCTAGTCCAATGATATTTAACGTTATTTCCAGTATACTCTTTCAAAAATGTCGAATTATTGCAGGTTTTCAATGAAAACAATTAGTATTGCTGAGGAAACTGGCCAGAAAACAAATGTCAACTCGCTATTGAATTTGAAGACGCAAATGTGAAGCTGTAAGAAGTAATTTTTTTAACTTCAGTGTTTTCTGTCATATGTGCACAAAAAAGAGTACTTGTAATTTCAAGTATGCAGAATGATGAGGCACAGTAGGAGTCCAAATGATTTTGGATTACAATGCTGCCAAATCTGGAGATGATGCAGATCTGGATTGATGTTGTCTATAAATTGTGGGCAACCTTCATTATGGCAAGAAATGTACAAATTGTAAGCATATTTCATATTATGCCTGACAAAAGCATGACTGCAACATATTTATTGTATAACAGTGCATGACATCAGATAAGTGGCAACAGTAAGATGTTGCGCTACTTTGAATTTGATTTTTAGAAATAGTCTAGAGAGAGATGAGTACGGTACGATTGAACGAAGTTACGTTGTATGCAGTTACGAAGTGTAATGGTTGTGCTTAATAAATGTTTGTTTAGTCTTAGAAGAAGTCTTATGGATATCAATCGAGAAGCCAACAAATTGTAGCCAATTATGACCTTCTTCATCATTCTGAATACATCTGGTATGAGTTCTGATATAATATATATTTAAAACGGTCTTTCATATCCCAGACGAGTTTTGCTCAAATTTTTTTGGTTGAAATTGCAAGAAAATTCAAAAAGTTATTTAAAATCGCAAAAATAGCTTTGCATGAGTGAATAGTTCAATTTTCTAAGCTTTTCCTTAAACCTAAGCAGAAATTTGATTTTAAATCTCACAGATGAGTTGCGCCGGAACTTGTTAGCATTTGTATTGTGCTCGACCGAAGGTTAAAAAGCTGTCATAATGAACCAGTAAAAATATTTAGAATATGGTGATAAAACTTGTTACGTATAAAAATGAGCATAAACATTTAATAAACACCAGATATCAATCCTCACAAGACTCATCGAATTACACGCATCAAATATTTATGATTTCACGAGACATGAAAGTTTCTCTTTGCTTTGAATAATTCTCGCTTTATGCTTTAAACTGTGGTACCAAATGATTAAATTACGAGATTTTGAGATGAATATCTGAAAGATTTCAAGAAAAATGTAAATATTTAATAACCTTCAAGAATATAGAGTTTCACCGTATGTATTGGTGTATCTCTCCAAATCAAATATTTAAATTCTAGGAAGTTAGAAGCACTTTTTTAAGTAGACTATGATATTTAACTTTTGAAATTAACCCATTTCTTTATCATTCCGTAAACTCCAGAATTTTTCTCAAGAACTCAGTTTTGCAAGTTTGTCAGAAATCTCTCTTTATTTTTCATCAAGGGTTTTTGATTTGGATAGAAACTTATATTTGCAGTTTATGGCAACAGATTATAATTGTCTTTCTCCTTTTAATCACTAATATATGAGTTTAACAGTGAGTGAGCTTAAATTCAGATTTTTAAGAATTTATTTATAGTTTAATTTCTATAAGAATAATTTGTTAGGGTAATTGGAAAGGTTTGTTTTACAAATCGACAAAATTGCTTGCATTGATTTAGTGATTTTCTTTTTATTTAAAAGCTATAAAATATGCTTAAAATATTTTAATTATTTTCCTCAATGTATTAGTTAAATAAATTTATTTTCAATATTTTTAAAATTCTATCATTGAAACAATCTAAAAATTAAATTTTTGTAAATGGTAATTGCAAGGTCATTTCAAAAATCCTGAAAACTGCAGTTTATTCAGTATATGACATAATGCCATATGGTTTAAAATATTAAGGCGATGCATGCATAAACAACTGTTAAACTGGAATAAAAGGTTAGGAAATGTAGGTGACATCAAAAGGAACCGCAAGCGTACTGTAAACTACAATAGAAATAATTATAGACAGGAAACACTTTTCATTTACAAGATGTTTATCAATAGGAAAATTTCTTATTTCCTGAGTAACTAGAATTAGTAAGAATAATTTCACACGTGAGTTGTACTTGATTGAAAAGGCAAAGCGGCTTTTCTCGGATTCATCATTCAATGTTGGTATTCTAATTCTCCGTCTTTTTAGAAAACAATTAATTTCTTTATTTTATAGTTCATAATTAGTAATATATATTAGTAATATTTACACTTTTAAATTTAATTTCCGTATTTTACAAAAAAAGTTTTAAATAAGAATTTTCAGTTTATATGAGCATTGAAATGGTGGAAAAATAGAGTTTAAAATACATTTCTTCCTTCATTTAAGTCCACTGAAAAATTACTATGTAGTCAAATTTTTATCATTCTCCATATAACCCTTTAAGACCGAACATATTTTCATCCTTAAATTTAACTTTTTTTAGTTTATAGGTACCCTTGGATAATACTGGTACTGTAAAAAATAATTTTTAAAATTTAGCATGTTCTTCAAACTCAGGAGCGCATCCGTACGATCGTGCGGGTTAGGCTTTTTCTGTGTCAACGTGAACCCGTACGATCATAAAAGTTATACATTATCTATGTAAGCTTTGCCTAGTTTATTTTTTCATGGTTTAGTTTTCATTCAATATTAATTACTCAAAGAAACAAATATTTAAGCATCGTAATAAACAATTTATAATTTATACGAAAAAAAATATTTGTAAATAAGGAAATTATAATTTTGATGACTAATTTTTTTAAATGAAAATATTTGAAACAAATCTTAGTTTCTGATAAACATAAATATATCTCACATTTCTCACACCGAGTTTTAGAAGTGCTTTCTTCTGAAATAAGGGATACTCCTGTATTCTTAGAAGGCAAATGAAACTTCACGGATCATGCAATATCTGGTTGTTCGCTTTCCATTCTTTCTTGCACAATAGAAATTGCAGAGCCTTCACGAGATGTCGGATGGCCCCCTTCAATCCCCTGCTTGTTTAGAAAATCCCCCTGTATTTTCTCCGTCAATGTGTATTGTGGGCAAATGCCGTTTCTATACTGATTATATTCAAGGAAGGACCACCCATAATTTCCCACTATCATTAGGATAGGCGGTATTTTCAGATATACATACGTGACCGCTGATCCTAGCGTCAGTTTTGAAGGCTTTTGTACCTGGTTTCTTTGTCCGAACCGAATAATTACAAACACATGTACTGTCACCAAATTCTTCTTGCTTCCCCAATAGTAAACTAAGGAGAAGGATGGGATTTCAATGATAGAAAGAAATCCAAGTGTGGAACTTTCTGTAAGTAGTCTCCTTTGTTACAAAGCTTTCAAAGAGATGCTTCAAAATACTTTGAAAGAGCTTGTCACATTTCAGTGCTGATACGGTAAGAACGACAATGCGATTTGCGGAAGTTTCTCGAGAAATACTGAAAACCGTTGGAGGCGGAGGGACATATTATGTGAAACTCTCTTGAAAAAAAAAACTAAAAGCAGAAAAAATATTAAAATGTAAAATATTTCATTTTTAAGTGATAGGAAATGAGCCATGTATTTTTTAAGTTAAGTTTTTTTCTTAATATAGTACCCTTTTCAAGTCTTAAGGCCGTTACTTAGTGATACAGTCGAAAGAAAACACCGATGTGTGCATAGGATCATGCGAGAAGGCATAATAGAAAGGAAGTTGATTTTCGGACAGTGGGCTCAAATAAAGCCGAATCCGCACGATCGTGCGGGTAAATAAATATTACGCCTAAAGAGTAATTATATTAACTCTTAACTAAAATATTTTCCCATTTTTCATTTATTTCAACATTAAATTAGCAATTGGTATCTAAGAAATTAAATATGTATTAATAATTAGCTAATTGCGACAGATAAATAATTCTAATGTTTAGCGCGAATTTTTTGCAAACAGATTTAACGCAATTATAATTGAAATATGGACTGTCTCTGCCGTCTTTTGACAAAATTAAATGCTGTTGATATTCTGGAAACTAGAACAGTCGTTACTTTCGGGCATTTATTAAATACATCTCTCCAGGAAGCAGAAATGCTAGCTAATGTCTAACCCGCACGATCGTGCGGGTTCGGTCCTAAAGGGATAAACATTTATTCATTGTGTTCTGTTGCATTTTTATTGCTGAAGAAGCAATTTTGGAGAGGCAACATCAAACATATGTTGAGACGTTCGTTATTCAGCTAGTTCTATTAACATACGAAGAATTATTTTCATTCAATTCTCTTAACGACTAAAAAGATAAAATTGAATCATAACTTGGAAAGTTTGCCTAAAAAGAGCATTCTGGATTTATCATATAAAGCATAGATTGCGCAGTTTGGATCTTTCTTAGGATCATTGCACTTCGAGTCACCTAATGATCATCAAAATTGATGCGCATTTTTAAATGACTGAGTATCCCTAAAAATAAGCAAGCTACACTAGTTTCAAAAAGCTTGCAATGCGTGACTATCTCTTAAAATACAAAATACCCTTTCACTTAAACAATTATGAATATTAAAAAATCTTTTGCTGCCTTAAATTACATTATTACGTCTTCATTTTCATACCAGATATTCTTTTAAGAATACAATACGATTTTCTACTTTTCATTTCATCTCAAAATGTTATTCGAACATTTTAAACTGACAACGCATATATGACAACTGACAAAGTGACACATTATAAAATATAAAACAATTTATTTGTTGGCCACAATAGATTATAAAGAAATTCAAATACAAGAAGTATGATGTAAGATAGAGTTACTGGCGAAATGGCACATCTGAACATCCCCTTTGCATTCTTTCGTATGAGTATAAATCCATGTATTTATACTCATACGATACCCCCTCCAAAACAACAGTCAGATAACCGGCCAGTCGCATTGTAAATTCAAGTTTTGAAACAGCTGCTTTACAAAGCTTGCGTTGTATTTCCCTATTAAAATCTCTCCATCACATATAAACAGAATTAATTGCTAAAGAAAGAGGAAGTAGAAAAGGAGATAATTAGGGCAAGTAATGACTCTAAAAAATAAAACGGAACTCAAGGGATACTTGAAAAGAAGAAAACTGAAGCGGAAGAAAACGAAAGCTTTGAAATAATAAAAAAAATTAGATTTGTCTGTTTTGAGCTCTGTAGTTCAAAGAGAACTTCCACATTCACGATGAAAGAGATATCCAAGACAATAGAGTTTTCTTAAAGAAAACACTGTAGTAGAAATATCTAAGTAATGGGTTTAAATGAAAGTGAGAAAAATTTTACAGAAGCTCTTGAAGTGGTGAACAATAAGGAAAAAGTCACTTGTATGGTTATGGGTAAGAAAAATCTGAAGAGGCTTGCAACAGAGGACAATTATCTTTTGCACAATGATTTTGAAATATTTAAGATTATGCCACTAGCTAAACAATTGAATAACCATGGGATACTTGGAGATTATACCATTATAAAAGCTGTATCTTTTGAATCAGAAAGTTAATTTTCCAAAGAATGTTCATGTTTAACTTGTTCAGGATAAGGTAATTGAGTATCGTATTATTCAATGTTCGAACTTTATGTAATGTATTCTAGTTGTAAGTTCTGCAACATAATACTTTAATTGTTTTGCTGTTCAAATGAGCTTGGAAATTTCTTTTAAACAATTTATTAATAACTTTAATTTTTATAACTAACAGGCGTAACAGCTTACAGTGGTCTTGGAAATAACCCGATATGCCAAGTTTTGAGTTTTCAATAAATGCAGTTAAATACAGAAGTTATAATAAAAAGTTATATTTCCAGCTTTTTCACGCATGCAAACAAAATAATTGAGAAAGTATTAGATAAGATCAAATAGTTACCTCATTTGAAGTCAGGTAACTGAGGCACTCTCACTGAATTACAGAGGTAAACTTCACTATTCCAGTCACTTATATCTACATTTTATCTCTCAAACTTTTGGCTTGTAACAATAATACCAGCATTTAAACATTCTGAATAATTAAATAACAGACCCATTTAATCTTAAATCCGTCTAAATTTAAAAAAGAGGATTCCCACTAACCCCGGTAAGATGGAAAAGTAATAACTGTGAATATATATCCTTGTTTAACACTTAAAAAGATAATTAGTGTAACAAACAATTATATGCCAATTTACAGAGAATTGTGTACTGAACACTTAGGTGTATTACAGTAATATAATAGAGGATTATTACAGATAAGATAAATGTACGAATTTAGAAAAAAATCTGTGATGTTGTAAAATCAGTAACCACTTTCTCCAACATACCTTGCAAAATTCAATCAAAAAGATCAATTAAATAAACCTCAGTTCTTTATTATCAATATATAGAACAAGTAATAAACTAAAATCCGCTTAAAAAATCTATAATTGTTGCTTTTTCAGCAATGCTTAAGTTTAAATTGGAATGAAATTTCAAAATTAGTAACCTTTTAAAATTATTCTCTTTTTAATCTGAACAGAGCAAATATTATAAGTATAAATGATCTAATACGTAAAAACATCTAATGATTTAATAATGGAACATGTCACTCCATAGGGTATGAAAATATAAGGACTTTCGCGTCACGACTTAAGATTTTCTTTTTCAGACATTTTTACATACTTTATTTTGTTTATAAACTGTGCAGAAAATTTCTGACTTTGTAATTATTTTGGCTATCTCTCATATAGCTATATCTAAATTGTTGCATCTAGAACTAAAGGTAGAAAACTATAATCCGAACATTCTTTCAACTACAAATTACAAAAACTGAAAGGAGATACACTTTTAAACCAAATTGAAATTTTAATATTTCGTATATTCAAACTTTTACACTTCCTTTTATTGTCGAGAAAATGTATATCACAAACATAACTTCAGTCCATCAATTTTTCTTTGAGTTATCTGTTGTGACTGTACATCATTTGCTTTGACATTTCATACATCAGCTAGACAAATAAATTCCATATTTCATTCCCACAGCGAATTCATAGAAATATGGAATGCATTGCAATCAATGATTTACTTAGAATAATAAATAATAATGATCTTAAGATTCTTTAAAATTTACTTGAAAAATGCAATGGAGCACATTTCTAAAGAATGACATTATACAAATGCTGAAATAACTTAAGAACGGAATTCTGTCATTTCCAGTTTAAGATAATACAATGACAGAAACTAAGATCAAAATAAGTTTATTGAAATCTGAATCAAAAGAATTAATTATTTTATGTATTTCTCAAGAATTGAGTTGTTGAGCGAGAATTTATAAACGGATTCTTTTCCATCGAAGGAAGTTCAATTCATGTCGAATATGAAATCAGAACATTTCGACAACGGCTTTGTTTAAGATTTATTTTATTGAAAACAACTTTAAAGAATCTTTTACAAATTTATTACCACCGTTTGTAATTTACGCTTGAGTGTAAGCAAGCTCGATGGAAAGTTCATATTTTTCTACGAACTTTGCTTTTCGTTACTAGTTCTCGCAATAACATATTTTTATTACTAAATGTGATGGAAGAATATGCTGACTATTAAACAAACCACATAACAAAAAATTCATCATTCTGATGTTTTCTAAAAAATTCTTCGAAGAAACATTTTAAGAAATTTTAGAAGATGCTTGTATTTATATTGGATAATTTATTTACTAGCAGTCTTAGGCTATCTACTTGTATGCACTACGTTATTCATTTCATTACAGTTTTATAAGTAAAGGCTGAATATAAAACTAGAAATAACTGATGATTTATTCAAATGGGACAGAATTGTTGGTTGTGTAAATGTTATTATCAACCCAATGCAGGCTCAGCAAAAGAGCAGGAAACTTCTTCAAATTATTTCATAGTTAAATATAGTTTTATGTTTAAATAAGTTTACAGTATTCAACATATTTTTTCTTTTTCTTTTAGTATTCAAAATGAAGTGCAGACATATTTTAAATTGTTAAATTAAAATTGTTCTCTACCCATCCATTTCTATAGTTTGCATTTCATTTCCGATAGATCATAGATAAAATTCTTTCATTGATCTACTTAATTTTTGACACTATACTAAATTTTAACGCTCTGAAATTTAAAATTTCACAAATTTACATTTGTAAATTTATATCATTTATAAAAAATTGAAGCCAATTTTGAAGAATTAATTGATTCCTTTCAATTCAGGAAAGTTAATTTCACACCAAATAGGAATTAATTAGAGGTTTCTGCAATAGGTTTATTTAAGTTCCTTTCATGTTCAAGAGAGTTATAACTAGTTATAACTTTTTATGATATTAGACTTACTTTACGTCAAACTTGAATTTGTAGAATTTTTTTGAATGTATATTCCTTCTTTTTATACGCAATAATTACGTCTAATATAATATATTGTAAAAATGGTCAATAGATACCGAATGGCAATATCATTATCTTTCTTATTTTAATTGTTTCGTTAAAACAATATCTCGGACTTTCGTATTTATCACTCATGGCGAGTCCAATAAATTTTTGGTTTCTTCTGATATTGGTGTTTTGTAGAAGAAATTAATTTTAAAGAATAGAAATAATTCTACTTTCCAGTCATTAATTTTAAAATTTATTTTTATAAATATTAGGATAATTAATCACGGAACATTTTTTCTTCAATAGATTACCAGGTGTCCACATGAATGGAATACAATTTTTTAAGGTTATTAGATGATAATCAATTTCTGAAAATAGAAATATAATGTGATGTCATCGAGAATACATAAGCAAAAAACTGCAAATCTCCCGCACGTCAGAAAATGCGTGAATCTGAATCTTACATTATTCCCTTTTTACGAAGATAAAACACATCCAATTAAATTAAATAATTTAATAAATCTCACCCTATTCATAAATAAGCATTTACTTGCTTTATAAAACCAATTCCACTTTCCACTTTGAATAACTTTGCTAACTACCGAATTGTTCAGTATTTCATTAATATATTAGCACCACACCTTTAGAAATCTTGTGGTTCGCATTTAGCATGGATTATGTATTGATGGACTTTATTAAAAAAATAATAAAAGCAATTTTTTAAACTTACTTATATTAGTAAACAAAAAAGCGAGTTTTTTTGTTTTATTATAATCTAATTTTTAATCCATTGTTATAAATACCATGAAGTCTAGTAATCAATTTTTTCGCACATTAACTTCTACCTGGCGCCACTTGAATGGAATCAAATTAAATTAAACGATGAAGTGAAGTAAGTTCTGAAAATATTACAATAGTGCATTGTTTTCGAGAAAACAAAAGTGCATAAAATTTCAAAACTAGCACTTCAAGAGGTGAGTAAAATTGCATAGATGGTATCCGTCTTCACAAACATGAAACTAGTCGAGCTAAATAAAAGTATTTAAAAAGGAAAAGTAAAAATTACTCAATATAACGATTTAATTTTAAAAATGAACTACATAATTAAATAAACAATATATATTATAAAGGAATTTCAGAATTCACAGTTCAAAAATACAGAAAATACTTTGCATTACATATGACCCACGGGAACAGACAAATGATAACTTTATGGTCCATGTGGGAGAAGTGCAAAAAGAAGGTTTTCTTTACCTGCTTTTATATTTCATATATAACGCAATATTTTCCTTTATTTTATTAAAATTTGCGCACAGAACATCTTATTCCCTATTATTCTTAAAGTTCATATTTTTTGTAATTTATTCTCCTTCCATTAATATGCTGCGCAACTTTTACCTATGTATTTGTAGACCCGTTTTTAAACTAAAATTTTTACTTTGCCATCTAAGAAGAAATTTGACTCAAAATTATTCAATAGAAATAATGATTTATTTTCGTGCTTCTGACCTAGAATATGTAATTGAGTAAGTTTTTTTCCGAAAAATTAATCTGTGACTTTTTACAGCTTCGTAGCTAGTCTTTTTACAATGGAAATCAATTAACGTCAAAATGATAATCCATCTTATTTGGTGCTTGAGAGGAGATTCGTGTATATTGAATTAATGTATTTCCTGATAACCATTACTCATCCCTAGGTCTCTATTAATAAAATCACTATTCACGTATTACCTTTCACGTCGTTTTAATTGTTATACGTTCAAATTCACATTGTTCTTATTAACTATTAGTCCCGGAATATGAATTAGCACATCATTTTTCATTATTTGCAAAAAATTTTGAATTGTAACAAAAGTAGAGATTCATGTGTATAGCATGATTATATTATTTTGGATTCGTCTAAACATTTATTTATTTGAATTGATTTATAATCGCCTCAATGACCAATATATATATTGCTATATGATCTTATTTGGCTTTGTCCAATAATTTCCTACCAAAGAATCATTAAATTCTTTATTTATCTCAAATGGCTTTGGATGACATTTTACATTTACATCTCAATTATAATAATTTTCAGCATACTTAAAGCTTTAGCTGCCAATCATGCACTGATTACCGCCTGTGATTTACACTTCGTATCTAATTAGATGACCACTTCTCTGCTATAGTTAACAGACAGCAACGATGGGGCCAAATTTTCAGACAGAAGATCCGAATCTCAGGCATGAGTTATAGCAGTGAACACGTTAATATTAATTTCAAGTTATGTTTACAAGGACTGAAATATATCAAATGAAATATCTAATCTAATCATTTTTATTTCAATGATTTTGTTAATCAGAAAAGCAATTTTTTTCTTCTTTTTTTATCGAGATTTTTTAAAAGCCTGTATGAATGCAAGTTGTTAGGAATTTTGTTTAAAGTTTCTCCTATTTTAAATTATCCAGAAGACAGGTCAACTTTCAGATTACAGTGAAATACAAATTCTGTTGTTGAAAATAAACATAAAGATAAATATATTAGTTTATCCATCTGAAATGTGTTCTGTGATATCTGATAAACTTTACGTCAATTCAGTACTTTTTTTCTTTCTGTTTGTTTCTTTTCATAGTTACGTGTTCACAAATATTTGGACTTAAGGAAAGCAAAAACTCCCAACGAATCAGTCAGAGTTGAATTATTATTATACTTTAGTATTCTAATGTTTTCCTGAATAAATAATTTATAGAACAACTGAGTAGTTTCGATTCTGGTCTCTTTGTTGCATTTACGTGACAAACACAACACGGCAATGAATTAGGAATTCATTACCTATCATCGCATTTCATTGTGTTTCATTTGACATCAAATGAGAATGCATCGAGAATCGATGTCATGTTCCTGCACATCTACCACTGCCGTACCCATAGATGAGAATCAAGGAATTCTTCTTTTCAGATACAATAAATGAAGAATAACGTGACAGGATAGGCATGGCGAAGAGATTCGCTAGTACTTTGATCGATAATTTTGTCAATAGATAGTGGCAACTCTGCACAGATTGATGAAGTTATTGTCAATTGAATTGGCAGTGTGATTGAATGTATTTTTTGACAACGTTCGTGCAAATGCTAGAAAATATTTCCTAAAACGCTACTCATTTTAAGACTGACTTCCTAAAAACTACCTTTTATTTGAATTGATTTTTTTGTGTTTTTATAAATATGCTTTGAATTAATATTATGCTAGGAAAAAGAAACTCTTGATTTAGTAAATATTTATTTTTGAAACGGATTATGAGTATTTTAAGCAGTTACTGAAGAATTATTTCTTTAATTTTTTTTTTATAATTGTTTGATTATTTCAGGATATTTCATAGCTGTTTCTAAAAATGCCCTGCTAATGAACTGATTATTGAATTTCGGAAAAATAATTTACTGTACAAGGACTTTTTTGGATAACATTCTTCCTCTGACTTTCGCATCAGAACACATAGGGTTAAAATTGAATTAAACAGAAATGGATTTCATTTTTTATTTGGGATCATTCTAAAGTACTTTTAGCAATAAAATAATAATAATGAGATATTAAGTATTAAAATTACTGGAATTTTATAAAGTGTCAATGTATTATTATTTCTTAAATTCTTAAACAGAATAGCCTGAATTTAATTTTCAGGTACTATTTCTTTCCTGTTCTATAATTATGATCAATATTCTTTCCGTTACATAATTCACTTTCAGATTACGAGAAGACGAAATTGAATGATTACTCTTTCTGATAAACAGAGGATAATTTCTTCTCATCTTTTCAAATCCACGAAAGAATTAATAACTCAAACCTACTTCTTATGGACTCCTAAAATTAAAAAATATAAAACAAAAGCATCTGTTGTATTGGTTTAAAAGTATCAGCCCGTCCTGATTCGAAAATGCTTGGAATGCCGGTGAAAAATATTTTTTAAAGAAGGCAGAAAACAGTATAAAGGCATATAAAATTGGCCTCTATGTTTAAAAAGGCTTATATATAATATTTCTTGATGTTTTCGACAAAATGTCAAAAAAGATTTAAAATTATGTTATTTTAATAAATGTCATTTTATATTAATTTTTTGTTATAGAAATAATCTTTTTCACAAAGTTAGTTATTTAAAAATCATTCTCTGACCAATAATCTTTTGCACTCACTAGTATGGGATATCCAGAAAATATGAGAGATTATAAATAATGAGTATTTAGAATTTTGATTATTTTAACAGCATATCGAATCATTTTATTTAGAGCAACATCTATATATCCTGAGTAAAATGTTTATAGACGTTTGTATAACATGGTACTTAACTGGTATACTCCATTTATGAAATCTTAGGACATTTTTATTATGTTTATATCTTCAATGGATTATGAATATTCAAGATATTTTTTTGGTCAGAATACTTTGTTCTTGTTCTGTTCACATTTTCCTTTTCGTATGACGAAGATCCTAATAATTTTCATCCAACGCCAATATTCAGCACTTTAATAACAAAATATCGATTTTAGCTGTGTCTGCAGAAATGAATACTAGAGGTAAGCTTCTGCTTTCATCATCAAATTCCTCTTCCAACACTTAGCTCGTGGGGCTCCAGTGAAAATGAAAATGCATGCTTCAATTTGTTCTAAGAACAAATGTTCTCAACGGTAAGAAATTTAAGGTGACATACATAAGAGCGCATTGTGTTGCTTAAAAACTTTTGAAAGAATTTTTAATTTAGTTATTGGATCCAAAAATACAGAAAACGTAATTATTGTTATGGTTATTTGTATGAAAGTTTGTCTTATCTTCCAGCTTCCTCAATTGATGGCAGTATCAAAGGATGCTATTTAAAAAAAATAGGAGATAATAGATTTGTTTATCATCATATATTAATATAGTACTCGAAAGTGTAATTACATAATAAATATAACTACATACCATTATTCAAACAATGTGCCAGAGCAGAATGCAAATGCATCTGCGATATTTATAAATCTTAAAATGGCGATTCAAATCATGAAATTATAAATAACAGAAGATATATGAAAATTTGTGGGATTAAATATAGTAATCTCATCGACCTTTATTCAAAAGAAGAATCATTCCAAGGAAACATAAAGAACTTTTACACACTGTTTCACAAACCGTCCTGAATGAGCGTTAATGGGTTAGGAATTCTAAATTATTTTAATTGAAATGTCATAATATAGGGCATCTTCAAAGCTAGGAAATTCAAAGGCCTTTTTGTTATTCATTGAAAGGGTTACTCTTTAAAAATAGAGCATAATTATTTTCCATACCTCATTCAAACAATATTAATCAGTAGGTTCGATTATTGAGGCCATGTATATTAAAATGGAACATGTTTTTAAAGTCAATGAAATTTCAAAGCCTTACACCATCTGCTTATTTTCCATTTTTCTTTGAAATAAACATATTTTAAATTTTTTTATTAAAAATTGTTCGTCTTTTCTAAAAGCATCTTTACATTATTATATGATAATGGACAAACATACCCATTATCATGTTCATTAGGGAATAGCTTTCTTTAAAAATATTTTCAGCATTGAACTAAAAATATCCAACGTATGATGCTTATAGTCATATTTTTAATCAAATTAAGTAAGAAAGCATTTTAATGTTACCAAAATCAATGTTTTGAAATAAAAATCTTAAAAATAGGCAATGCATTAAGCTTGCCTTAAGTTTGAAAAATCCTTTTCATACTTCTGTGATGAAATTATATAAAATGATAAACGAATACATTTTTTCTTTATTTTCTGATATTTTTTCACTACTTTCTTCCTTGCAAAGAAAGAGAGAGACATTTTGAAAGCAATTAGTATCTCTACTATAAAATTGAATATCCTAAAAATCACAGTGCTGATGAAATTGTGATAAGAACAAAGTTAAGCCTTTGAACTCAAGTTATAATTAAATTCAGAAAAAGACATCTCGAGACTTTTTAGATAGTTTGTAGCTTGTTAAATAGGTTTGTTGCATTTGAAAAATATAAAAATGCGCATTTTTCGGGATTATAAATTTTATTTACATTTTTATGAAGAGATGGTTCATTATTTTAAGGATATAATGATCTGGTAGGAAAATGTCAACGTTCTGTCCCGAAAGTTCCTGGATTTGATTCATGGCATTTTAAATTTTGAAACACGAAATTGCAGCAAACTATTCAATCTTACAATTTTTTCGATGGTCCATGATAATTTTCTTTCAAGGATGACATGGATGGTATTTAAATGTTCAGGGCGAAAGTACAAGCTTAAAAAATTGAATTATCGTTTGATCATTCCTTTTTTTCAGATTTTTAAAACATAATTTTATCTACGGGTTCGTAAGACTAGAGTTCCAATCTGAATTATACCAGATATTTCTTGTGGGTATAGTAAATCAATTTGATCCTTCATTGTTTAGTTATCAAGTAATAATTTAAGATGCAATTATTTAGTGTAATTACTGAAAATAAATTAAATAACTAATAAAAATCAATAATCTGAAAACATTATAAGTCTTTTCATTGTATTTAAATAAAAAATTGCAAAAAAATCATAATTGCTTTAATGAAGAAACTGAATGTAATAATTTAAGAGGATTCAAAAAGATAAGTGCAAAGGACGCTGATAAAATGTCTAGAATTGAAATAACTATATTTTTTAAATTTCTAATCTAGAGATAGTGTGTTAAAATAGATGAATAATTTTAAACGGAGTTTGTATTGAGTATTCTAGAAATAAAAATGCAGATACATAGATACTTATTAACTTTCCAATTCTAGAGACAAATATTTCATGGATACAAACTAAATATATTTAATACGCAAAATCACAGGCATCTATCAATGTATGCGTGTGTAACATAAAATAGCTTCATAGAAAAAAATCCAAATATGAAGAAGAAAATCAGAGCAATGCCGTGCGAAATTCAAAATAAAAATATGCAATATTGAAATGAAAAACAAATTTAAATCTTTAGAGGAAAACACTATAAATGATTAATCAATAAAAATGGGAATTTGTGTTTTCTACCGAGAGAAACTATCTTAATAAGATAAAGTATCTCTAGTAGATCTAATTTGAAAACAAATGAACATAACAACATGTAAAATGGAACAATTGTGCAATAAACAAATATTTACCTCATTTTAGCGTGAATCATAATTTGCAATTTAATTATTACATTTTTCTTACAAAGGCCCACTGTTCGTGAAAAATAGTTTATTGCTAGATATCTGTTAAAATAAATAATGAGATAAGTTAGAGATCTGTTAAAAATAAATGAGATCGGTTAAAAATAAATAATAAGGAAAGTGTCCTCTCCTAGCTGGTCAATCAGCAGCCACCACTTCCTCGAGTCGTTCGCTGATTAGTGGATCTTCCTCGAGGCGCCCATTGAAATGGATTAAAATCCTGAAAAGTAGTAACATTCAAAGAGACGTAACTCGGTCAATTTTAGTCGCAAATGAGTGTAACTTTTTGTTTATAATGTTAGTGTTTTCAAACTATGTTATTATATGACTTTTGTGACCGGTGTAGTATTTGGAAATGTAGACTAAGTAATTTTTATCAGTGCATTTATTGAGTTGTACAATATAAATTACCATTATTTAAGTCATTAAAGATTTTTTCCCAAATGAAAGTATATGCTTATCTCTAAAGGTTTTGATTTTTTGCCTTGATTAGCGTAGACATGTTTTTATAATTTGACAAAAAATAATAAGAAAATTATTAATATATGAAAAATCCCTCAGACAATGCTTTCTACAGAATAGTGCTATATTCTATTCCAAAATAGCGAAACATAACTTCACACGATATGTTTCATGTAATGTCATAAGCCAATTATTTCTCAGTCAATTTTTTTTTTCTAAATATTTACCATACATAATGGTATTAAGTTTTCTTCTAATATTCATTATCAGAACTGTATGAATACTATAATACTATTATTAATTAAGGATAAGGCAGGAATTAAGGGATAAGTCAATGTCATGTTCACATCATAGAAGCTGCAAATTAAGTAATTGTAAATATTGCTCTTGACGGAAGTTGAAGAAGAGCATTCTACCGAAAAATGACATAGCACCTTCTCTCGTGCTTGAAAGTTATTTATCAAACAATTGTTGAGCCAGGAAATGACTTCCTTATTCACAAGACTTTGGAGCTTAGAATAGCTCTGAACTCTGAGTGCATTCTTCATTCTGAAAGCAGAAATGTGGAAATTCAGCACGCAATTGGTCTTTTAAGTCGGTTTCCAAATTTTAAACGAAAATCTCTGCAGATATTTAATTACGAAGACTTAAGATATGAATTCATATTTTATTTCTGTGTTCGTTTTTTTCCGCTCAGAGCTTTTTGATATTAACTGCGCAATAAACATTCGATACATGATGAGAAAAAGAAATAGTTTTCATGTTTTCATGGTAGGTCAAGAGATAATATCTAATAGCCTTTATAAATATTTAGGTTGTTGAACACGGGTTTTTAGATGCAACCTAAAAATTATAGTGGAATTCGAGTGTCTTGAAATTATATTCAGTTACGTTACTTATATTCAAAATTCATTACACAAATCTAGTTACATTACTTATATTCACAAAAAGAGTAGTCTAAAATATAAGTAGGGAAGACCAGGGTAAGTTTGGTACAGGGGCAAGTTTACACAAGGCTTATATTTCACATACCATTGGTCGGGGGGCGCCGGATGTCATTTCAGAAGAAGTGTGTATCGACCTCCATTAACACTCACGCCAGTTTGGAGTCAGTCTTGATAGTGGACCGTGAAGTGGACACGTTTTTCTGATTTTTTACCAGTTGAGTAAATTTTTACCGTTACATATTAGCTTTAATAGAACTCGTAGTATTAGAATATTAAAACTTATTATGGATTCTCCTCTTAGATTGTTCTTTTCTGGCTATTTTAGGCTGTTTAGTTGATTATTTTTATTATGAATAAACCTGATATGCTGAGTTATAACAAAAAAATGGCGGTGGGGCAAGTTTACACACAGCGCATGAACAGGTTTAGACAGTGTATGAACGTGCCCCATCTCCATTTTTTTTTTGTTCGAACTGGCACAAATGGCACTTGCATTACAAAGTCATTCCCAACACCTGAACATGTGGAGCCATTTTAAAAAGCAGGGCCAAGGAAAAGAAGTAACAGAGGTAGGAGAAAAAGGCGAACATAAATTTTTACAGATACACCTTAAGAAATGCTTTGCAAATAGAGAAGGAGAAATCAGTAAAGAGGAAATTGGCATCAACCCATCATACTATGTCTCAGTCAGTAGACTCCACTAGAATACGTTATAATAATGAAAAAAACAGTGTGGATAAAAATTTAAAAATAAGAAAAGCCTTGTTCTGAAAAAAATTTGGGAAATGTCGAGCGTAAAAAAACAAAAAAACCAAGCCAACTTTTGATTCTTTTGAAGAGTATGAAGATGACAATTGTTTGTGTATTTACTGTTTAAATCCATACGAACATCAAGATCTGGCCAACAGTGGGTGTAATGCACCGAGGGTAAGAGGTGGGCTTATAAGGACTGTATTACGAATGGCAATTCAAAATATTTTGTTTTTATAGATTATGAGAGTGATTTTGAAAACTATTAGGATTCACCGTAATTGTTTATAATCTATTATGTACTTTTTGAAATAAACTAGGTTTCTTTGTATTTAATTTGTTGTATTTTAATCACTGTAAGCCTTCTATTGAATCATTTCTGTGATGTGTAAACGTGCCCCAGGCATTGCGTAAACTTGCCCCGGTCATGGGTCAAGTTTACACAGGTGGCATCATGGTAAAGGAAATAGTATAAATACAAAAATACAATAATTTAAAGTACTTAAAAATATCAACTAGATGCCTTAAAGTCTAACTAATTAATTGGTATTGAAAATGAGAGAAATACTTTAAAGCCTTAAAATTGTAAAATAAAAGTTTTAAAAGTATGTAAACCTGCCCCGGACTCACCTACTTTAAGGAGCAGATATCATAAGGAAAAATATAGAATAAATATAAATAAATAATTGCAATAGAATTTAGACTGAAGAACATTTATGGGCATCGTATACTTATGAAAAAGCCTTTTCTTAAATTTTATCACAATTTTTATGCATTTACTGATATTGAAAACGGTCATCGGAGTTCCCAGAAAAGATATTGGCCATATTTACTCATGTCATATAGGTTATATGATCATATTTATAAGGTTATTTGAAAGAATATATTACAATGCTGCGACATGGATTACGTTTTTAAAAGTACGCTTTTACTGGAAAAAAAACGATTTTATGGTCCAAAGGTCTTATTCTTAGGAATGTTTTTCTAAGCAATTTAATGTAAAGCTCTTAATAATTTTTTTCAGCATGCTCTTTGGGAAGTGGTTCTTGAAAGCTTTTAATGGTAAGACTATATGTCTTCAAAATGCATGTGGTGAAAAAGTTTGAAGTCTCCTTCGTTATTTCATTCCCTATTTTTCTATACATTTTTCTGTAGAAAACTGATTCAGTTCATTTGTTTTTCCTAAGTCTCAGAAAAGAATGTATTCTAAGATATTTTCAGAAGTCTTAATGTGAAGTTTAAAAGTTATCAGAAACTTCGCTGAAAGAATTTTTTTCTAAATAGATTACATATTTTCTAAAGAATATTTATTTTATCCCAAGACAATTTAATTTAACTTAACTACAGACAAAAAATTTAGAAGATAAAAATTTAAAAGGAAGAAATTCGAATAAAAAAATTATCCATATTTAATTCTTCAATACATAAAACTTTTCTTCTCAGTCAAAAAGGTTACATTTTTTAAAAAGTGAAATGGAAAATTCTTATTCCATTCGTTGTATACAGCTTGTCCACACTTCTCGTGGCCCAACAGCTAATTTATAAACCGTTAGAGATAGACATATAGTTCCAGTTCGAAAAATGTTTTCAATAAAGGGAAGAACTATATTTGATGTTTCTTGAGTCACTAAATATATTTCTGAAAAAGTTACGAATTATAACTTTATATATGGTTCCCCGGTCCTATCAGTCATATTTAGTAAACTATTCTTTACATTCTAACAATTTAAACAGAAAAATGTCCCACCCTTCTGCGACTAAAACTGAGCGAGTTATGGCGCTTTGGATTTCATGATTCTTAACCAATCAGCGGCCTCTTCGAGAAAGTGATGAGCATTGATTGGTGGATCGTCTTCAAGACGGCCATTGAAATGGTGTAAAGTGGTCTAAGCCAGCGATATTCAAAGGTCCATAACTTGGTCAGTTTTAGTCGAAGGAGAGTGGGACTTTTTTTGCTTAAAATGTCAGAGTGTTAAAAATAGTTTACTAAATATGATTAATATGGCCGGGGGACTATATGAAAATTTAGATTTTGTAACTTTTTCAGGAATATATTTATTCACTCAAAACACATATATTGTAATTCTTCCCTTCATTCAAAGCATTTTCCCAATTGGAACTATATGTCTATCTCTAACGGATAGGAAATTAACTATTGGACAACGATAATTGTGGACACCCTGTAAATTAGAACATAATTTATGGAACTTTAATGGAAACTAATTAATATCATCGAGCTTAATGGCACTGATGTTGGTTTACCATGCATATGTCATTTATTGAAAAATATTTTGAAAACTTAATTGAATATATATTTATAAAAAGGGTATATATTGAAACTTCAGATAGTGCAATAGTATTTCTTTTTTTTCCGTACACAATGTTGTTAAATACAGATTACGGTGGGTATTATAGAATATCCAATTCATCTTAATATACCCTGAATTAAACCAAATTTTGTGTACCTGCGTTTCGTCTTTGTTATATAGCCGGATTAAAATAGACGTTCATCATTTTTCCTGCCAGTTGGCTGTCCATAAACGTACTTTAACCTGTAGAAATCGGACGGAATTGAAGAAAACTTTTCCTTCCATGCTGCTGCCTTTTCCATTGAAGATAAAATTTCTTACCCCCACTCGAAAGTACGTATACATGACTGAAAGGATGGTGTCGAGGATCGCTCGTCTTTCGAGTGGGTCAATTATTTTGCATTAGTTCTATAATAAATAATATGCCCAACTGCATATGAAAACATTTGTTCAAAAATAATCATTACAGATACATTATCTCCTCCCCCAAGAATAGAAAAACGGATGAGTCTGCATTTAAGTACTTAATTATTTTTAAATACAGAAGCAAATATTTTCAGGTAGTGTAACCATATCATAATCCTAATTTCTCTGGCAAACTATTTAGTTAACTACTTTTAGAAGCCAACTATTTAGAAGTAATTTCAAATCATAATCAAAACATGACACGATGAGCAACAGATGTATAGATGGTAGTATTTAATAAAATAATATATAAATAGATATTCATGTATTGAGCATTTCCTCATTTTTTCAGTTAAAAGTTTTCTGAGGCAACTGAATTAAACAAATATAAAGTTGCATAAAAATAACTGAAATAGAATTACACTTTACATGAATGCCAATTTTTTAATGGTTGATTTCTTAAGGAAATTATCATTTTCATTAATAAGGATATTAAGCTTTATCCATGATCAATTTAAGGACAATTATTTTGCATGAATCCTATAATAAATAATATGCCCAACTACATATGAGATTTAATGAAAACAGTGTTGAAAACACAGTATATTAGTGTGCTAAAACTTTGTATATTAAAATTTTTTATTTATTTTCTACTTCCCATCTCTTAAATTTATAATTCCTTAATATAAATATTATGCTTGAGAGAATGTCTTCTCAAATTCATTACCGGATGCGCCACCCAGTATAAAATCAAAATTTGTTCAAATTATTCTATTAAATGATTATTAATATCTGTAAATATCAAAATGTTGCATTTTCATCAATGATACATGAGTATAAAAAAATATTATCAACTTCAAGGTTTGAAATACACGTACAAAATAATATCCTTTCATATGTATAAGTGAACATATGCTAATGCTAATTTTTGCTCTTCATTTCAAGGGTGTCCTGTATTTCCAGAAAACTATTCTTCTTTTTAAAGAAGAAAACAATTTTGAATGAGCATCTTCGTTTCAATGTATCATATGGTGTAATATTTATGCACTTAAATTAACCTGAAAGCCATTATAACTAAAGAAGATATAATTAGATATATAATTAAAGATACATAATTTTCTATATCTAATACTAATGATTTTCTCTATAAGCAGTTGATAAAGTATATAAATTCACTGAATAGTCAGAAACTATCTTAAAATGCAGAAAGATTTGGGATATTATGGATACAAAGGTTCACAATCAATTGTAGAATCGTGTAAATACAATCATGGAAGTTCACATTTTAAATTAGACATTCGGTGCGAGGGGCATTTAGAGCATCAACTAGAAATTGATGAAAGCGAAAAAAGATTTTGGCTCACCACGAAAGCATAATGATTTGAAACTATTATCAATGGGTTTACGTGCAAAGG
>BGPR01003691.1:77667-130265 GCA_013235015.1 Araneus ventricosus
CAGATGAAGAGACTGATTTCATTTCCTCGATATCCTGCTCTAAAATCCTATCTCCAACAATACGAGCTTTTTGACTTTCAGTTGTCATCCATTAAAATGTGCGTATCGCCGAAGACTCCAGCATGCGGTAAAACAAAATGTTCAAGAATAAAATTCCTGAACCTTCTATCCATCAAATTGTCATTTTGGATGGTATGCAGGCTGCATTTAAACTGTTTTTGTTGTTACCCAGAAAATTTCCCTAAAAGTGTAAGTGAAGTTTTTTTGTTTCTCTACAAATATCTTCAATATCTCGTAATCGGTTTCGAATTCAACAATTTACACTTTCAGACACATCAAAAAATTTGCCACTCGTCTTCGTAAGGTCCCTTTTTCCGGTGGAGAAATTGTAACCTCGGTTATTAATTGAGGTAAATCATGACTTTGGGACATTACTCAAGATTGCACTACAGAAAGTATTCGGAAAAAACGTAATAATTCTCAAAGTTAACAGCAAAATGGGGGGTTCCAGTCTGTGACTACAGTCTTTCTGGAACTTAAAATTGCGTATCGATGTCCATTAACTGGTTTTACGTAAAGAAGCTTTCTTCCATTTATCAAGTGATACTATACGATATCAAGATATTTCAATTAGATTTTTACAATTGATGAGACAATGTATTGTAAGCAGGGTTATTCTTTATGTTTTTAGAGCGGTGGAAATAAAGCATAGATATGTACATATATAATATCCCTTACCCAGACAGTATGAATTATGTTTATAAATTAGAGCGCCATTATTTCTTCTTTGGCATTAGTGATTTTACAGCTGTATTCTCTTGAATATAAATTAATATACAATATATCATACCATTAGTCCATAAAAGCCTGTGTTAACCTGTTTTTTTACATAAAAATCTGTTTTACAATGGTTATTTATAATTTCCATATATATGTATATAAATAGTATAACCCTGCTAATCCACACGTACTAATCGAGGAACCCTTTGGTAATCCAGACGGTCATTAGGAGAATGATGCAACTCAAGACTCCTGCTCTGATCCAACCCATGGATCAAGATGTTATTCAAAATATCAAGAACTGGAATTCGCAAGTTGCTTCTTAACTACGATTCTGCACAATCCTCTGCACAATGAAAACTTGGAAAAATAAACAGACAAAGTAAGATTTAAAATAGTCGTTAGTCTTGCTAACTGGGCATCTTGTCCACATTGCTGATCAACCAGTCGTGGAAAAATTTGAAACTCTAATTTTTGACTCTGAGTTGAAGAAGAAAATGTGCAAACTGAAGAAATACAGCTTGTATCACCCATACGTAACCAAGAAAACACAACTGGATACTAATACAAGTCCTCCAGTGGGCTGACGGGCCAGTCGACAGTTTGACTCAGAAATAAAATTTACACAGACGACGAAATTATCAGGACGGTAACAGCAGAACCATGATGATGTAGTGACGACGTCGTCCCTGTAATCCATCAAAATTTCTCATTCTTGAGGCTTGGGGCGGCACTCAACACTTCATTATATAGTGAAGCTGAAAGGCAATTTGAAACAGACGAATTATGCCTCAGACGTTTAGAGACCGTATTTGAATTAAAAATTGGAACGACGTCGCAAAGAAAAATCTCTGATCTTTTGGACCTGATTATGTTCATTCATTTGCATATGTAGTAATTTGTATGTGCATATCTGTTCATACTGTATCATGCTCATCCAGTATCCATGCAATGTTAAGTTCTACAAATATACATAGTACCTATACATACATTTTGAAAAAAAGTGTTTTACGTTATTTTTTGTAAACCTCGCTTAATCCGGACGTCCATGTGCCTGAATTCTGTCAGTTACTGATCCTTCTGTATATATATATAATGGAAAGTATAAATTTTGTTCAAAATCCTTTCAGAATTCTGTGACTTCATATAGTTCTTTGTATAGCCATCAAAATATTTCATAACTCACGCTAACGAACAGCTCTTTTCAAAGCAATAGGCCTTGACTGCAAAAATATAATCATATGGTATTTTATTATGTGTATGATCTATAGAACTTATAAACTAAAGTATATTCTTAAATAATTACTCATGGATAGCATGCTATATTAGCAGTATATCTACCACTCAGAAAGTCAAAACAATATTTTCGTCGACATGAACAGACATTATGCTGTCTCAATATTTTCAAACAGCAATTCAGCACTTTCTTCTGCGGGTAAAATTATGGTTGCTGATCCTAGTTGTTATTCGATATATTGTGCAGACGTATAGTCAAATAATGTCTATTGCCATGTTTTCTTTTAATCTCTTTTTTCTAATTTTTTTTCCGAGCTGAGTAAAATTATTTATTATTATCTGCACTATATATTATTTTTATTATCCTCTAGTATCCTTATTTACATTCTAGGAATATTTTCTTGAATATTATTTTAATCAATAGTATTGCATATTTAGTAGTTCCAGAATGTTCTACATTTTAGTTTCTGCACAATCAATACCTTCTTTAGAATCTAGATTTTATCGTCTCGTATTTTAGTAAGTGCACACTGCAGGAATTTTTTTGCTGAATAAAAAATCAAAAATAGCGACTATTATAGCACAAATATAGGAAAGATCGAGATTATGTTAAAACCGCATGTTTAACTATGTTAACAGCATTTTGGATAGCGATGTTTGGTGATACCAAGGGAATATTTTCCTTTTTTAAGCAGTAAGTACTAAATTATCAAATAATAGAGAATGAATGAAAGAAAGTTGCATTTGACTACACGACCAGTAAAGTGCAAATATTTTATCAGTATTTTTTCTAGGAGTGTACCTAATATCAAAAGATACGGATGATTAGCGTTGAATAAAGTAAATAAAAGTACAAGAATTATCGGTCAGGTGCAAATTGCTTGCCTTCCAAAGAGAATAATAATTTTGCAAAGCAAGTAACGAAGCAGTTGTTTCAGGAAGATTGAGATGTCATGTTGTAAAGTTTGATAGAGAGTTATTCTAGAGCATTAAATTTAAAGATAAACGACCCGACATTAGCCTTCAGACATTACCCTAAGTAATCAACTGCTGAACTTCGATATCTAAACAAGCTACAAAAATGGAAGAGAAAAATATAATTCAATTCTTAAATTCTAAAGCTCCTAAAGTCAAAAGCTAATCTCGGATGATTTTCTGAAATTCCATTTGTATACATTGAAACACTGTAAAGAAATGGAATCCAAACGCTAGAAACTTTATCAAGCTGAATTCCATTGAATGATAAGAAATTTCTAAATCTGAGCATTTTCCCACTGATTTCTGTTTCAAATCAATGTTCAAAGAAATTCTTTGTTTTGTATTTCTTTTGATAAAATTATATTTCACAATATTATTTAGTTCTCGTTGTTATTAAAAATAGTGAAAGAATGTTTGCTCCATCAAACCTCAGAAACTATATTTTTCAAAAGTGTTTTCGATGGTGAATATCCGTATGTTTTCAAGTTAGGATATTACTTGAATCGACCTCCTCTTTAAAAATAAAATTGATTTTAAGTGAAGATAGCTTATCAGATAGTTAGATAATTTTGTTCCATAAATGTTTAATTACCTGTAACTTTCAAGAATTTCTTTATATAAAGTAAGTATAAAATAATTCTTCGGTAGAACTTTAATAACCCATGTATCTGCAATATAATTAAATTATCGAAAATAATCTTGAAATCTGGACTCAAGGGAGAAATTATACTATCTCTTAGATTACACTTTTTCTGAGTATATTATTATGTTTCTAAGTGGGAAATTGTAGCTGGTATATAGCCACAACCAATGCGTAAAAACTTAAATATGATGTTTAAATTAATTATTTTAAAAGTGTGCAATATAAAGTTATTCGAACTATTTATTCATTTTCGACGGAATAAGATTTCCTCTTGCATTTAAAAGCAAGATATCTGACCAGACGCAATCATGATATTCATATAGTGAATTAGGTGAACAGACTCGAGTTGAAATCTTTCATGTTTATCTTCAATATTTCAATAGCATTTTTCTTAGTTTGCTTTTCCCTAGTTGATATTTGATTACACAAGTTTCTTGCTATTCCTCGATAGCTTTTAATTACTAACTTAATTCAGATTACTAATTAAATTCAAGATTTCGAAGAACAAGTATTAAGGACATTAGCTTATTTTCGTTTTTTATTTAAGAATATATTGAATTTTAATATGTACTAAAAATATAATTTTAAAGAATTTTGGGATCCAAATTAAGTCAATACATCTAACAATGTGTAAAAATATAATGATTTTATTTACTAGTGATATATAATCATTAGATAGTGCAATGCTATCTGTCTCAGATATGAATCTAGATTTGAGGTGCCTTCAGGAGACTTACCATGCGAAGAATATTTCGGGGAGGCTCCATTTTAGAAGACTGTCCAAAGGTTCCAATAAACGGACAAACTTCCTAAAAAGTGTTTGTAGCGTACTTGAGGTCTATAAAACTTCATCACTGTTGATGAAATATATAGGTTGAATTTAATTGATAATTGCAATGTTTCTTTTGTACATTATTTGTATTACATTTTGTACTCCTGTAATACTTTCTTTCCTATCTCATGGTATATGCAAAAGAAAAAGTATTTTCCTTCCTATATAAAATATAGAAACACTAAAAAAAAATGTAAGATACTATATCTATGAACCCTAATGATATATATATTTCAGTAAAAGAAGGCCAGCTAGCATAATTTTTTCATAAAGGGTTTCGTCAAAGCTATACAGAAATGTGATATAATAATTCAGTACTCTTATCCACTTTCAAAATTGATTTTAGAACAGCTATACTTTTGTACACAAGTGTAAGAGTTTCAGAACAGAGCATAGCACAAATTATGATTTTCTGTCGAGACTGATTATTAATGATATACATACTAAGTATTAAAGACAGTATTTTGTGATTGAACTTTATTTTAGCTCAAAACTAAAGTAAAAGGTAAACACCAATGTCATAAAAATGTAAATTATTATAATTGCATTAGCATTGCTGCTTACCAATTCACCACACTGTATAGTGTTTTCATAATGATAGTGATTTGTTCGATTAATAAAATAAACTAATGAGCACAGTGTACCTAGCTATTCCCATTTATAAATGGATATTCAGGAAAGGAAATGCAAAAAAACTTCTCTCACCACTATTTTAGCAAATGGAAGTCCTCTGAAGGTCTTCAAATTATAACTGTTCTAAGCCCCGTCAAATTACCACGATAAAGACACAAAAGAAAGAAGAAAAAAAAAGAAAACCCTCACGCAAAGTTTAATGAGATAAGTCATTTTCCAGAGACTTTGTATGTTCATATGGCCAGACACAGGGTTTGGTGAAAGTGCAATGGAAAACAATGTGCACTAGTAAGGAGATTTGAAGTCTTGCAATAAATTTAAATAATTGTCTGCACAATGTCTTGTGGTTCAAGATAAGAAAAATTCCTGAAAAGGTATCTATATATATTCGACATTTATATATGCATCGAATGATAATTTTAAGACCTCATTGTTCTCTGTCCAATTTTTTATAATTTTGAGATATCTTCTTTAAATCACAATGATGTAGATTATCTTTCACGATTTTCTTGTTTAATTTTTCAAGAATGTCTGAGAATTGCCTCTTTTAATTAGTTCTCCCATACACCTATTCTCTATGTATATGTTTCTTTAAGTGTATCATTAAGTATAGCAATTCTTTTCTACATTGGACAATTACATATGATACAACAAATAGACTTTTGATTGGCGTGCGGCTGCTATAGGCACTGATGTCCAGAGTTTAAAAAAAGATTTATTTACTCTCTTGCTAAACTTATAGAAACTCATTTTTTACCTCCCATATATTTTTTCTTGTTGATTGTTTTGCATCCTAATGAACAACCGTAGAGAAACTTGAGAAAAAATAAAAACTGTTTGCAATAATAATTCTCATACATCCTATAGATTCGTGCCTAATTGAAATTTTTCGGCGCGCTTATGGTATAAGCAGGAAGAAGATGGAGTTTTAGGAACAAGTGTAATCAATTCTGCCATAATACTAACAGTGCAAACAATTTGTGTCCAAATTATTTTATTATTATTTTTTCTTTTGTTAATTTTTAATTCAGAATAGCTTTTCTGATATTTGTGCTTAATTTTGTATATTTTCCAAAATTTTTGTGTGTTTCTGTATGTTTTATATTTAATCAAGTTCATTGTTTAAATGGGTTTTTTTTTATCATTTCTGTCTGTAAATGTCAAACTCTTTAAGAGTGTGTTGCTCAGACAAGGTTATATTTGTTGTAAACTAAAGTCCGATCAACGAAACATAATGCAATCAGGCAACTTTTCAAGTATTTAGCTGGTTTAGACACTCTTGAATTTGAATTTGGAATGTAACTATGTTTACTTCAGTGGCGGAAAAGTATATATTTTTTAAAGTCAGCGTGCAGCTGAATTTCCATGCTTATAAAGAACTATAGAAGACTCTTGCCATGGCAATTGTAGATTTCATGTCCTGTTATAAAATTAGGCACCAAGTTGTATAGTGGTAGTGCTGATAACCATGCATAAGCTTATTTTAATGAAAGAAAAATTAGGAGAAAGCATAGATTATTGCGGCCATCATTTATACCTTTTATATGAGCCGCCTTGCCTTATAAACTGCGTGTAATATTATATTGTAAGTAAGAATTGTTTCAATAACTGAAGTATTTCCAAATATAACTGCATTTATGTTTTAAGTATAACTGCAAATAAAAATTGTATGGTTTTCCTTAAAAAAACTAAACAGAACGAAAAGACTTTTCGTTCTGAAAATATGCAACTGAACTAAACTCCTCGAGAGTTTTAGTTCTGAGTTGCATATTTTTTTTTCCTGTTTATATACTGTTTTGTAAAATCAGTAATTTGCTTGAAGCTAAAAAAAAAATGTTTTAGAATCCATTTGCACTGAGTAAATATGGGATAGGAAGATCAGAATTCTTTCATTATTTGAAATTGAGCTGATACAAGTAGCGAAGTTGAGTTGGTAATAAATACTAGTATACTAAGAATGAAAACTTAGGTTACCAGCAGACAGCATAAGCATTCCCTGTATAAAGGCTCTTTGGTTTTGATAAACACTTTTTTGTAAATGAAAATATTTGTACTTTGAATAACTTATTTCACTATATAAATAGATGATGTGTATTTATTTTATTGTCTTAGCTTGCTTTGGTTTAGAAACTGAAGATTAGGTATGAGAAAGAAGAAACAATGTTTAAACCAAGATAATAAGATGATTCTGTTCATTTGTAAGTGCGACATTTTTCTAATTGCCTTACATTTGTAATATCTTCTTTTGAAAATAGCTGGATGTAGCTCTGCATAATTCTTTCTATATATTAATACTAACTAGCTAATAGCATTTTTCTGAATAATTTCTTTAAATGCTCTGCTACCCGCTGATCTTTTCTATATGTATGCCTGCTTTTCAAATTATATTGAAGTTAAGCTACTAAAGAAAATTTAAAACGTAATAATTGACTTTTAAAAAGGATATTGAAGAAATTGAAATTCCCTTATATTAAAATTATTGGCTTTATCTGAACAAAAACTGTGTTTTCTATTCATTATGCTTTTTTATTATTTATATTTTATATGAAATATCTATATCTAATCTTATATATATGATAAAAAATTCAGAATATTTTATTTTCCTTTACTCATACAGATTTATGAACCTGCTATCTTTTAAAGAAGCAGACGTAAATTTGAATCTCTACATTACTATACATTTTTTCTAACACTAAGTTTTAGGGAAAGAAAATAAAATGTAAAATGAAATTTAAATTCCTTATTTTTCAAATTTAAGTCTAACTCCTTTTCTATTTAATTGCCATTGAAGTCTTTAAAGTTCATTAAGCTATTGAAATTATTTATTTTGTTTTAATGTATCTTTTTTTTACATAGTAGAGCAATTTTACAACTAGAAATTCTTAATTTCTATAGTTTGCTAAGTAGTAAAATATGCTGCTTCCATTTGAACTGTGTTTTTGTGTTTATTTGCAACATTATACCTATTTTATGCATATACATGCATTAATGGTGAGTACATGCCAAAATTCTTCATTTACAAAGCATCACATTGCTTGAGAATCATTTCTCCAAATATCTTTCTCATGAAACCTGTGGTAAACTGCTAATCAGCTGATATTTAACATAACATATTATTTAGATTCATCTGTTTAATTAATCTTAACTTGGAGTTAAGAATGAACATGTGTTCCTTTACGGATTGTGTTATGTGCTTTAAAAGTGATGAAGAAGAATTTCTATGCATTATTGTGTCAAATAATATATATTGATAATTTATAAGTGAATATTGTTTAAGATATCAGTGTATAGATTTTCAAGTATATATGTTAAAAATATAACGTAAGGTGGCTTCATGCATCTTAAAACTTAAAGCAATCCATCATTTTATAAAATTTCAGTTTTTAAATTGGATATAACAGTTTCACAGCGAATATCCATATAATACGAGTAAAAAATAATTGACCAAGTGAATCAATAAAGCTAAATATTCTTACTAATGAAAATGTAAATCTACAATTAAAAATCACATCTGCTCTAAAAGTATAATTCCTCTATTTCGCTACTCTTGCTTCACATTATATTTGTTTAGGTGCAGTTGCCTCTAGATAACTTTTTTTTTTGAATAATATCATTATTAACTTCTATACTGATAAAATGTTCAATAAATAAATATCTGTTAATATTATTTTATTAAATATAATATTAAAAAACAGTAATATTTAATACTACCATCTGTTGTCTTACACTACATGCCATGTTTTGATAATGATTTGAAATTACCTCTAAACAGTTTGCTTTCTAAAAGTAGTTAACTAAATAGTTTGCCAGAGCAATTCTTAGGGATTGTAATATATGGTTATACTCTTGAAATTATTTCTGTATTTAAAATGATTAAGTACTTAAATGAAGACATCTGTTTTCCTATTCATGGGAGGGGTGAGAGGATATTTTACTGTAATGACTATTTTACAACAAATGTTTCTTATTTTTTGTCAGAATCATAATCTGAAAATTTTCTTAAAAATAATGGCATTGTCTTATTGTGGATACAAAATTTATCCATCCAAAATTTGAAACAGAGAAAATAATTACATTGGAAAACTTTCTTCTGATTTCGAAAGAATTTTCGTCAGGGAGGAAACGAGAGATTTATTGCTTTATTCCTTTTTATACGATAAGATAGGGTTCCCAATTAGATGAAGTTCAGCAAGTTTACTGCTGTTCCTGAAGGCATTTCTTTGAAAGAAATATTATTTTAGAAAATCTGAAACTGGATCCAAGCATTTTTTTGCTCTGTTAAAATATGTCATATCTTAAAACAGAATATTATAATATGAATGATTTCTGCAGAGTGAAATCTGAAACTCGGATATATCTTCAGTTAAATTATTGTGCTAAGGAAAGTTAGCTAAGTAAGTATAAAAAATTTAAAGTTGAGAATATGTAGTGACTTTGCAAAGAATTTTCACAATGATGTTAACTTTAAAAATAAAAAGCACTTCTGAAGCTTATATAAAGTGGTTTCTTATAAAGTGATAATTATTTTTGAGTTATAATGAGTGTTCAAGTCTTCTGTTTTCGAAACGATTGACATAAAATCCGTCTGTGGGTTTTAGTTGTTTGCTCAGTATAGTGGCTCATAAAATTGAGTACAATTGAGTAATGTAAACAATTGAGTACATTCTGTCATTAAGAAATTAAATGACTGCCGCTAACTTCTTACATTCTTTGGTTTTCTGAATTTTGTCCGTGCTATGACTAAAATGATGTTTTTAGCTTTTTATTCATTCCTTTTATAAATTACAAGAAAATTTAAATTGGAAATAATAAGTTTTATACAATTTTACTGTGAAAACACTAGTTATAATCATTTTAAAGATCTTGACTGAAACGTCATTGTATTTTTAAAATATTAAAGAAAATTGACGTCGTTTTGGTGACTAACCGCAAAATAGTTTTAATTCAATTACAGTTGCATAAATTATAAAATTTTCATTTATACTTTACATAATAAAGTAGTTAAATAAAGACCGACAGAGACACTAAAGTTAATAAATTTCAGAGAGTTCATTCGTTTTGTCATTTGATAAACATGAAGTGAATGATTTTTGCGTTTTTATGGTGTAAGAGCAATGTTTGGTTATACTGTGCTACTGTTGCACATGATGCATGCCACACCGAATTCGGAATACATTTTAAATTTTGTAGGGATAAACAGATAAGTCATCAATGCACAAGATAAGAAAATTGTGCAGTTAGATGGCATGCACGCCAATTTAACAACAAGAAATTAACCCTATTAAAACTTCAGTGTTGAGAAGGGCTTAATTCATTATTGGAATTCGTGGTATTGTTTTGAATTCGCGTTACTTCGTGAAAATGTTTAGTTCATTTATAAGATGATGTGCTTTGTGAAAAATAGTTTGAAGCATATATCGTCTTTATTTTATCCGCTTTTGTAAATGAAATTTTCTTTAGGTTTTGCCATCAGCATTCGCTGTTGCTGTAGATTTTTTGGTTCCAAATGTATTCGTACACTTACGATTTTCAATGAAACAGTGCTCTATCCATTAATTAAAATTAATATTTCAGAATAGGTATTCAATAATAAGATCTATAATCTATTCTTAACAAAATTACATGAAATATTTTTAAAACATAATAAAACTTTATTTTTAAGAAATCAATAATCAAAAAGTAACAAAAACTTTATCTCACAAAAGTCTTCGTACACTTTAAAAAAGTCTCTACATATTAGTAAGTATTCTAATTTTTCGTTAAATTAATATTAAGTAGGATATCCTTTAGCATCCACAACATCTTTTGAATTTTCGGGAATAGATTTCACTATTTTTTTGTAATTTCTGCATCAATGTTCATCCATTCTTCCATAATTACTGTTTTTAGTTCGCTTTTCGTTTTAATGTCGCGTTTTTGTACTTTACCCTCCAATTCTCTACAAATATGCTCAATTGGGTTTAAATCAGGCGATTTAGGTGGTGTTTTCAAATTCTCTGGACAATTATAGAGACACCAGAGGCGAAAGTTGAGAGCCGTGTGCTTAGGATCGTTATCATGAAAAAAAAAAAGATTTTTTCCAATATCCAAATTTTTGGCTGATAATTTTAAATTGTCTCTTAAAATATTTAAATAAAGAGCATGATTCATTATGTCATGAATAAATACCAAATTACCTAGTCCGGATGCTGACATGCACCCCCAAACAAGGACACCTCCACTGACATACTTAACTGTTCCAACTAAGTTCTTGAGATTAAGTTCCTCATTTCTTCTTCTCCATACCTTTATACGTCCATCGAAACCGAAAATATTAAATTTGATTTCATCTGCAAATAAGACATTATTCCAATACGTTTCAGGTTTATTTACCATTGATTTTGCAAAGGAAAGCCTAAGCTTTCTGTTTTTCGCACTAACAAAGAATTTTCTACGGACAGAACGTCCATTTAATCCAGCTGCTCTGAGAACTCGTCGAACACTTTCAGGTGAAATTGAAGTAGAAAATTTTTCATTAAATTCTGTAGAAACTTTTAAAGCATTCAAACGTGAATTTTTCACACATTTTCTAATTATAAATCTCTGATCACGTTTTGTTAACTTTACCGGTCGACCTTCTCTTACCTTGTTTTCGATCCAATTTTCTTCTTTAAAGCGTTTTATCGCATACTGCACTGTACAATGGGATAAAACTAATTTAGCGATATTCCGAACTGATTTACCACTGCTATGATGAAACATAATAAATTTTCGAATGATGAATGTTGTTTCTTTACGAGACTAATAATTTAAATTATGAATTTATCCGAAAATATTTCAGTGTACGAAGACTTTTGTGAGATAATGTTTTTGTTACTTTTTGCTTATTGATTTCTTAGAAATAAAGTTTTACTATGTTTCTAAAATATTTCATGTAGTTTTGTTAAGAATAGATTATAGATCTTATTATTAAATACCTATTCTGAAATATTAATTTTAATTAATGGATAAAGCCCTATTTCATTGAAAATCTTAAGTGTACGAACACTTTTGGGAGAGACTGTATAATATAAAAGTCAAGATAAAGGATTTTGAATACATTATCTACTTCTTTAAAATTTGTGTACTCTTTTGGTAGTTAAAAAACCCTGTATAGAGGATTAAATGAGATATATCTTTCAAGAGTATTTATGTGCGAAATAAAGCCTAGAATATGTTTCATATATCACTTACCCAGACAGTATTGATACTGCTTTGTTTATAAATTAGACGCCATTATTTTCTTCGGCATTAGTGATTTTACTGTCTGCATTCTCTTGAATATAAATTAATATACAATATTAATATGCAAATTAGTCTATAAAAACCTGTTTTTACCTGTTTTTTACATAAAATCTGTTTTACAATGGTTATTTATAATTTCCATTTATATACATATGGAATGGATATAAGTTTTGTTCTAAAATCCTCTTTTCAAATTTCGTGACTCATATATAAGATCTTCTAGTATGCATCAAAATATTTCTTAACTCAGCAATAACGAACAGCTCTTTTCAAGTCAATAACCTTTGACTGTAAAAAATATAATCATATAGTATTTATTATGCGTATGATCTATAAAACATAAATAATGTCAAGTATTTCAAATAATTGCTCATGTGAACTGCTAGATGTAGAAGTAAATCGACCACTCAGCAAGTCAAAACAATATTTTTCGATGACATGAATGAACATTATGCTGTCTCAATATTTTCAAACAGCAATTCAGCCCTTTCTTCTGCGGGTAAATTATGGTTGCTGTCCTTGCTTTGTTATTCGATATATTGTGCAGATGTAAGTCAAATAATGTCTATTCGCCAGGTTTTCTTTTTTAATCGTTTTCTCAAATTGTTTTCTCCAAGACTGAGTAAAATTATTTATTATTATCTGCACTATCTATTATTTTTATTATCCTCTGGATTATCCCTTTATTTAAATTCAGAATATTTTTCTTGAATATTATTTTTAATACAGTAGCATTGCATATTTAGCCAGTTACAGAATGTTTCACATTTTAGTTTCTGCACAATACATGCGCATTCTTTAGAATCTAAGAATTTTCATTTCTTGTATTTAGTAAGTGCATACTGCAGGAATTTTTTTGCAGCCCAATAAAATCAAAAATAGCGACTATTATAGCACAAACAAACATAGGAAAGATCAAATTATGTTAAAACTCATGTTAAAGTTACTGCAAACATTTGGATAGCGATATTTGGTGATACCAAGAATATTTTCCTTTTTGGCAGTAAGTACAAATTATAAATAATGAGAAATGAATGAGAAAAGTTGCATTTTGACTACATGACCAGTAAAGTGCAAATATTTTATCAGTATTTTTTTCTAGAGTTGCATAATATCAAAAGTTAAGGATAGAATTAGAGTGAATAAAACAAATAAAAAGTGCAAAAATTTAGTCCGTCAGTGCAAATTGCTGCCTTCTAAAGAAAATAATTTTGCAAAGTAACGAAGCAGTTATGTTCAGGAAAGATTGAGATATCATGTTGTAAGTCTGGATAAAGAGTTTATTCTAGAGCATTAAATTTAAAAGATGAAACGACCCGACATTAGCTCAGACATTAACCCAAATAATCAACTGCTGAACTTTCGATATCCTAAACAACTAAAAAAATGGAAGATAAAAATATAATTCAATTTTAAAATTCTAAAGCTCTGAAGCTTAAAAGTTAATTCTCGATGATTTTCCTAAATTCCATTTGTATGCATTGAAACACTGTAAAGAATGAATCAAACTGGGCAAACTTTATCAAGCTGAATTCCAATTGACATGATAAGAAATTTCTAAAATCTGAGCATTTCCATGATTTCTGTTTCAAACTATTGTTCTAATGAAAATTCTTTTGTTTTGTATTTTTGATAAAATTATCTTTCCAATAATATTTAGTTCTACATTATTATTAAAAAATAAGTGAAGATGTTTGCCATCAAACCTCAGAAACTATATTTTTCAAAATGTTTTCGTAGTAAATATCCGTAAGTTGTTTCAAGTTAGATAATTACTTAAAAATTCGACCTCCTCTTTAAAAATAAAATTGATTTAAGTGGTGATAGCTTTCAAGTAAAAGTTAGATAATTTTGTTCCATAAAATGTTTAATTACCCACCTGTAACTTTCCAAGAATTTCATTATAAAGTACGTCATAAAATATTTCGGTAGACTTAATAACTCCATGTATCTGCAAATATTAATTAAATTATCGAAGAATAATAATCTCCGGAAAATCTGAGACTCGCGGAGAAAATTAACTTATCTCTTTAGATTACAACACTTTCTGATATGTATATTATTTGTGTTCTAAGTGGGGAAATTGTAGCTGGTAATATATCCTAACAATGACGAAAACTTAAATATGTGTTTACAATTAATTATTTTAAAAGTGTGCAATATAAAGTTATTCAAGCTATGCTATTTATTTATTTTCGACGAGAAATAGGTTTCCTCTTGCATTTAAAAGCAAGATATCTCCAAGATCTTTTAACGTTAATTCATATTAGGTGAATTAGGTGAACAGACTTCGGTTGAAATCTTTTCGTGTTTATCTTCAATATTTCAATATATTTTTTCTAGTTTGCTTTTCCTAGTTGTCTTTGATTACACGATGTTTCTATGCTATCGCTCGATAGCTTTTAATTACTAACTTTAAAATTAAATTCAGATTTCGAATACAAGCATTAAAGCGACATTAGCTTATTTTCGTTTTTATTTAAGAATATATTGAATTTTAATATTTATCCAATAATATAATTTTAAAGAATTTTCGCATCCAAATTAGTCAGTAATTATCATAAACAATTTGTAAGAAATATAATGATTTATTTACAAGTGGTATATAATCGTTAAGAAGTGCAATGCTATCTGTCATCCATATAGCAATCTTAGATTTGAAGTGCCTTCGAGGAGCTTGCCATGCGAAGAATATTTCGAGGAGGTTCTCCATTTAGAAGACTGTCCAAAGGCCAATAAAGGACATACTTCCAAAAAGTGTTTGTAGCGTACTTGAGGTCTAAAACAAAATCAACGTCATTTATAAAAATATGTGGGTTGAATTTATTGATAATTGCAATACTTTCTCTTTGTATATTATTTGTGATACTTTTTTGTATCTGTAATACTTTCTCTTCTATCTCATGGTATATGCAAAAACAAAAAGTATTCTTCCTTCCTATAAAATATTAGTAGCAAACACTAAAAAAATGTAAGTACTATACTATGAACCCAATGATATATATTTAATCATAAAAGGCCAGCTGAAATAATTTTTCTCCAGAAGGGTTTCGTCAAATTTACAGAAATATGATATAATAATCAGTACTCTTATCCACTTTAAATTGATTTTGAAACAGCTAATATTTTGTGCGAGTGTAAGAATTTCAGATCAGAGCAATACACAAATTATGATTTTCTGTCGAATGATTATTAATGATGTACATACTAAGTATTAAAGCAGTATTTTGTGATTTAGCTTAAAAAACTGAAATAAAAGAGGCCTAAACACAATTAAAATGCATAAAAAAATGTAAAATTATTATAATTGTATTAGCATTACTGCCCAATTCACCACACTGACATAGTGTTTTAGAAATAAGTGATTTTGTTCGATTAATAACAATAGACTAATGAGCACATGTACCAGTTATTCCATTTATAAATAAGGTATTCGGAAAGAAGAAAAATGCAAAAAACTTCTCTCACCACTATTTTACAAGTGAAGTCCCTCGGCAGGTCATTCTAACTACATAACTGTTTCAACCCCGTCAAATTACCAAGAGAAGAGACAAAAAGAAAGAAAAAAAAAGAAAACTTCACCGCAAAAGTTTTAATGAGATAAAGTCATTTTCCCAGATACTTTAATATTCATTAAGGCCAAGGACAAAGGGTTTGGTGAAAGTGCAATGGAAAAACAATGCATGCACGTAATAAGGAATTTTGAAGTCTTGCAATAAATTTAAATAATTGTCCGGTAATAATGTCTTGTGGTCTAAGATAAGAAAATTCCTGAAAAGGGTATCTATATATATTTGACATTTATATATGCATCGAATGATAATTTTAAGCATCCTTATTGTTTCAACCAATTTTTATAATTTTGAGATATCTTTCTTTTAAATCACAATGATGTAGATTATCTTTCATGATTTTTCTTGTTTAATTTTTCAAGAATGCCTGAGAATTGCCCTTTTAATTAGTTCTCCCATACACTCATTTCATTTATATGTTTTTATGTATCATTAAGTTTATAATTCTTTTCATATTGGACAATACATATGATATAACAACAAACTTTTTGATTGGCGTGCGGGCTGCAATATGCATCTGATGTCCAGAGCTTTAAAAAAGATTTATTTCATTTCTTGCTAAACTTATAGGAAACTCATTTTTTTAATTTGCTATATTTTTTTCTTGTTGATTGTTTGCATCCTAATGAACAACCGTAGAGAAATCTGAGAAAAATAAAAACTGCTTCAATAATAATTCCCTATACATCCTTAGATTCGTGCTCCACTGAAATTTTCAGCGTGCTTATGGTATAAGCAGGAAGAAGATGGAGTTTTAGGAACAAGTGTAATCAATTGCCATAATACCAACAGTGCAAACAATTTGTGTCCAAATTATTTTATTATTATTTTTTCTTTGTTAATTTTTAATTCAGAACAGTTTCTTTTCTGATATTTGCGTTTAATTTTGTATATTTTCCAAACTTTTTTGTGTGTTTCCTGCATGTTTTATATTTAATCAATTTCTATTGTTTAAATGGGTTTTTTTTTATCATTTCTGTCTGTAAATGTCAAACTCTTTAAGAGTGTGTTGCCCAGACTAGGTATATATTTGTTGTAAACTAAAAGTCTGATCAACGAAACATAATGCAATCAGTAACTTTTCAAGTATTTAGCTATTTAGACACTCTTGACTTGAGTTTGGAATGTAAACTTATGTTTATTTTGCGGAAAGTATATACTTTTAAAGTTATGTACAGTTGAATTTCCATGTTTATAACAGGTTCATAAAGATTTGCCATTGCAATTGTAGATTTCCATGTCCTTGTTATAAAATTAGGCAATTCCCAAGTTGTAATAGTGGTAGTAGTTGATAACTGTATGCATAAGCTATTTTAATGAAAGAAAATTTAGGAGAAAGCATAGATTATTGTACATTATTATACCTTTATTATATGAGTCAGTTTTGGCAGATTTATAAATTGCGTGTGTAATATTATATTGTAAGTAAGAATTGCTTCACAACTGAAGTATTTCAAATATAACTGCACTTATGTTTTTATATAACTGCAAATAAAAATTGTATGGTTTTCCCCAAAAAACTAAACAGAACGAAGATCTTCGTTCTGAAAATATGCAACTGAACTAAACTCTCGAGAGTTTCGTTCAGTTGCATATTTTTTTTTCTCGTTTATATACTTGTTTTGTAAACTGCACTTGCTTGGAAGTAAAAAAAATATGTTTTAGAATCTATTTGCACTGAGTAACATGCGATAGGAAGATCAGAATTACTTTCATTATTTGAAATTGAGTTGATAATAAGTATGAGTTGGTAATAATACTAGTATACTAAGAATGAAAACCTTAGTTACCAGCAGACAGCATAAGTATTCCCTGTGTATAAAGGTTTTGTTTGATAAATACTTTTTAAATGAAAATATTTGCATTTTTGAATAACTTATTTCTACTATAAAAATAGATGGTGTGTATTTATTTTATATTGTTCAGCTTGCTTTGGTTTAGAGACTCGAAGATTAGGTATGGAGAAAGAAGAAAACAATGTTTAAATCAAGATAACAAGATGATCTGTTCATTTGTAAGGGCATTTTTCTAATTGCCTTACATTTGTAATAGATTTTCTTGAAATAGCTGGATGTATCTCTGTATAATTTTTTCATATTACTATATTTCAATCAGCTAATAGTATTTCTTCTGAATAATTTCTTTAAATGTTTCATAATTATTGATCTTTTCTATATGTGTGCCTGCTTTTTCAAATTATATTGAAGTTGCTTACCAAAGAAAATTTAAATGTAATAATTGACTTTTTTAAAAAGGATATTAAAGAAATTGAAGTTCCCTATATTAAAATATTGGCTTCATCTGGAAATTTCAAAACTGTGTTTTCTATTCATTATGCTTTTATTATTTATATTTTTATATAAAATATCTATATTTAATTCTATATATATGATAAAAATTCAGAATATTTTATTTCATCATACAAATTTATGAACCTGCTATTTTAAAGAAGCAGAATGAAATTTGGAATTCCCACATTACTATACATTTTTTCCTAACACTAAGTTTTAGGAAAAGGAAAAATAAATGTAAAATGAAAATTTTAATTTTATTTTTCAAATTTAAGTTCAATCTTCTTTTCTATTTAATTGCCATTGAAGTCTTTAAAAGTTCATTAAGCTATTGAAATTATTATTTTTGTTTTAATGTATCTTTTTTACATAGTAGAACAATTTTACAACTAGAAATTTCATTTATATGCTTTGCTAAGTAGTAAAATATGCTGCTTTCCATTTAACTGTGTTTTTGTGTTTATTTGCAACATTATACCTATTTATGCATATACATGCATTAATGGTGAGTACACGCTACAAATTTCTTCATTTACAAAGCATCAACATTGCTTGAGAATCATTTCTCCAAATATCTTTTTCATGAAACCTGTGGTAAACTGCTAATAAGCTGGATATTTTAACATAACATATTATTTATTCATCTGTTTACTCAATCTTAACTTGAGTTAAGAATGTGAACATGTGTTCCTTTTACGGATTGTGTTATGTGCTTTTAAAAGTGATGAACAGTTAAATTTCTATGCATTGTCAAATAATATATATTGATAATTTATAAGGAATATTGTTTAAGACATTGTGTGTATAGATTTTCAAGTATATATGTTAAAATATAACGTAAGGTATTTCATGCATCTTAAAACTAAAGCAATCCATCATTTTATAAAAATTTCAGTTTTTAAATTGGCATAACAGTTTTCACAGCGAATATCCATATACTATTTATAAAAAATAATTGACCATGAATCAATAAAGCTAAATATTCTTACTAATGAAAATGTAAATCTACAATTAAAAATCACATTCACTTAAAAGTATAATTCTATTTCGGTTACTCTGCTTCAATATTATATTTGTTTAGTGCAGTTGCCTCAGACAACTTTTTGAATAATATTTATTATTAACTTTTACATTGATAAAATGTTCAATAAATAAATATCTGTTAATATTATTTTATTAAATATATTTATTAAAATATAATAATATTTAATACTACCATCTGTTGTTCACCATGCCATGTTTTGATAATGATTTGAAATTACCTCTAAACAGTTTGCTTCTAAAAGTAGTTAACTAAATAGTTTGCCAGAGCAATTAGGATTGTAATATATGGTTGTACTTCTTGAAATTATTTATTTCTGTATTTAAAAATGATTAAGTACTTAAATGAAGACATCTGTTTTCCTATTCATGGGAGGGGTGAGGAGATACTTTATCTGTAATGACTATTTTACAACAAATGTTTCATATGTAGTTGGGCATATTATTTATTATAGGATTCATGCAAAATAATTGTCCTTAAATTGATCATGGATAAAGCTTAATATCCTTATTAATGAAAATGATAATTTCCTTAAGAAATCTACCATTAAAAAATTGGCATTCATGTAAAGTGTAATTCTATTTCAGTTATTTTTATATAACTTTATATTTGTTTAATTCAGTTGCCTCAGAAAACTTTAACTGAAAAAATGAGGAAATGTTCAATACATGAATATCTGTTTATATTATTTTATTAAATGCTACCATCTATACATCTGTTGCTCATCGTGTCATGTTTTGATTATGATTTGAAATTACTTCTAAATAGTTTGCTTCTAAAAGTAGTTAACTAAATAGTTTGCCAGAGCAATGATGTTTAATAGAGGTCTACCAGCGGTCGAAATTCGACCGCAATTAACTAAATTTTTAAGTTTGAACTTTATTGAAGTTCTTTTATCAAAAAGTATACCTCTATAATCATTGCATATAATTTTTTTGAATTTTGTTCTATTACGAATGAATTTTGAATTTTATTCTATTACTGCTACACAATTTTCTTTTTACAACATATGTATATTGATATCTATTAGACAAAATATACAATGTTTATACAATGTATGTACAAAGTAAATAATGCATGTTTTATTTCGTTTAGTTTAATGTATTTGTAATACATATTATACCAAAATTTTATCTTTCTGCACTCTTTCTCCATATGAACTTTAAATATGCCAAATCTCGCACTCCTCCGTCCGCGCAATGCGCTTAAAAAGGGGTACATAGAACCACAGCATACCCCCGAACTCGGCGCCTAAACGGCACCCTGTCGGTTGGATGAGTATGTGTGAAACTTTAATGAAAAGCAAAAGAAAAAAAAAATTACAATATTAGGATATAAATACACTTGAAAGGGAACATAATTATACATGAACAAAGCAGAATAAAAAACACATTGAGGATTACAATCCGAGTATTATAATAGAAATTTACAAGGGGAGTTATCAAATTTGAGTGCAGTGAAAGGGTTGAATGTTTCATTTAGTTACATTGTTTCATGCAGTTGCAGTTCCATGATTCGGGGCTGATAGTGGTGTTCGATGCGACGAAAAAGAAGAATTGGAAAACGTATTACACCGGTTACATTAATGAAAATTGTCGCAACCATCCTAAAAATCGTGGGACTGTTTTCTGGTTCTGTCTTGTTATTTATACTGAGGGGTCGCTGGAATAGTTACTCAAGGGTTGGAAGTGATGTGAAGGGTGAGTTTTTCGAATGAATTACGGATAAATTGGTGGTGGCTGGATGCTGTTTTTAAGCTAGCGTGTTCTGCTGCTCAACTGGGAATTCTTCGGACTTCTGATTCTAGGAGGTGAATCTTTGGAAGTGTCTATTTCTAGGCAGGAGTATGAGACGGTGTTGTATTTTGACTTTTAATTAGGTCTTCGTTAGTCGCCAGGAATGTGATTAAATTATCTATATTTCGTCTTGAGAGTTTTCTGGATAGGGCTCTCTTCCACCAATGGACTATGAATTGTGGGCTTGGTTCCTTGTGGTGATAAGATAAAGTAAGTGGACATCTCGTTGCATAGTGAAAAGGATTTCCTATTTCCCCACATCCGCAGAAGTCTGTAGAGTGGAGGCCGAATCTCTTGAGGTATCTGGGGAAGGGCCCATGGCCAGTGGCGAATTGGATGCATTCTCTGGACCAGTGCAGCTGTTTGTTAGATATTTTCGGTATAAAGCTGTAAACCGATCTGCCAGTCTCACCATTATCCCACTCAGCTTGCCAACGCGAGAGTGAGAGCTGTAGAAGTTGTTTCTTTAGGAAACTTTTTGGGAATGGAAGGCTGGCTGGAATTCCATCCGTGGTTGCCTCCTTCGCAAGGGTATCTGCTATTTTATTGCCTTTTATGCCTATGTGTGCTTTAACCCAGCCGAGCCTGATTCTGGCATTTTCCAGAAGGGTCATTTGTGCCTCTTGAGTGATTTTGCTCTTTACATTAAAGGATTTAAGAGCTTGGAGGCTAGACTCGCTGTCGCTCCAGATGTTGACATCTTCGTTTGCAGTGTTGGCCCACTCGATGGCTGCTTTGAGGGCTAGCATTTCTGCTTGGAACACAGTATTGGCTGGGCTCAGCTTGGCCTTCCAGGTTTTAGTGATGGCTTCATTCGCAATGACACAAAAAGCGCTGACCGTTTGATCGTTTATCTTTGAGCCATCTGTGTACACTTCAATTGGCGTTCTATTGGAAGGAACTTGTCCCCCATGTGTGATTCTATCTTCCAGGCTAAAAAGTGCAGGGTGATGGTGGTGATGTCTGCTCATAGCTTTCATGGTCAAAATGGATACCTTCGTAATCGCAATTTCTACCCAGGTGGCCTACCCTTACCAGTGTTGATTACATTTTGGCTTTAATGTGAAGAGTCATTAGACCTTCTATGACCTGGAGAGCCGCCGTTGGGCTGGTGTTGTACGCCCCTGTGATATTGAGCAGAAACTTTCTTTGGATAGAAGACAGGAGTTTCTGTTGTCTGGCAGTGATGTTGTGGGCCCATGCTGCTGAGGCATAGAGAATGACCTTTTCCACCACCGTTAGATACAGCTGTCTTCTGATGTTTTTACTGAGTCCCCAGCTTTTTCCGGCTACATTCTTGAGCCCTTGGTGAAGGATTAAGGATTTGCTCTTTATTGCTGATAGGTGAGCCGCGAAGTTAAGCTTATCATCAATTAATACTCCCAAATATTTTATTACTGATGCTCTTTTTATGTTGTTTTGTCCCCATTTAATTCCTGAGTACCATATTAGTCCTGATCTATTTTTGTTTATATGGAGATAATAAGTTTTGTCCAGTTAAATTTCAAGTTTGTGCTTGTCGGTCCATGTCTTGAAGGTTTGTAATGCTTTATTGGCCAAATAAAAAGGGGTACAAAGTTTTTTCTTCACATATTAATATATAGATGATATATTGTTATATTTTTTAAAATTATTTACTTCTGTTTTTTAAAATGATTAGGTACTTAATTGAAGACTCATCTGTTTTTCTATTCTTCAAGGGGAAGAAATAATTTATCTGTAATGATTATTTTCCAGCAAATGTTTTCATATGTAGTTGGGCATATTATTTATTATAGGACTTAAGCAAAATAATTGACCTTAAATTGATCATAGATAAAGCTTATTATCCTTACTAATGAAAAAGATAATTTCCTTTAGAAATTTACCATTAAAAAATTGGCATTCATGTAAAGTGTGTTTTTATTTCAGTCATTTTTATACAACTTGATATTAACAACTTTTATTTGTTTAGTGAAGTTGCCTCGGACAACTTTTAACTCGAGAAAATATTCAATAATTGAATATTTGTTCATATTATTTTATTAAATATTATAATATTAATTACTACCATCTGCACATCTGTTGTTCATCCTGTCATGTTTTGATTATGATTTAAAATTACTTCTAAAAGTAGTTAACTAAATAGTTTGCCAGAGAAATTAGGATTATGATATGGTTATACTACCTGAAAATATTTGCTTCTGTATTTAAAAATAATTAAGTACTTAAATGCAGACTCTTCTGTTTTTCTATTCTTGGGGGAGGAGATAATGTATCTGTAATGATTATTTTTCAACAAATGTTTTCATATGCAGTTGGGCATATTATTTATTATAGAACTAATGCAAAATAATTGACCCACTCTAAAGACGAGCGATCCTCGACACCATCCTTTCAGTCATGTATACGTACTTTCGAGTGGGGGTAAGAAGTTTTATCTTCAATGGAAAAGGCAGCCGCATGGAAGGAAAAGTTTTCTTCAATTCCTGCCGATTTCTACAGGTTAAAGTACGTTTCTGGACAGCCAACTGGCAGGAAAAATGATGAACGTCTATTTTAATCCGACTATATAACAAAGACGAAACGCAGGTACACAAAATTTGGTTTGATTCAGGGTATATTAAGATGAATTGGGTATTCCATAATACCCGCCGTAATCTGTATTTAACAACATTGTGTACGGAAAAAAAAGAAATACTATTGCACTATCTGAAGTTTCAATATATACCCTTTTTATAAATATATATTCAATTAAGTTTTCAAAAGATTTTTCAATAAATGACATATGCATGGTAAAACAACATCAGTGTCATTACGCTCGATGATATTAATTAGTTTCCATTAAAGTTCCATAAATTATGTTCTAATTTACAGGGTGTCCACAATTATCGTTGTCCAATAGTTTATTTCCTATCCGTTAGAGATAGACATATAGTTCCAATTGGGAAAATACTTTGAATGAAGGGAAGAATTACAATATATGTGTTTTGAGTGAATAAATATATTCCTGAAAAAGTTACAAAATCTAAATTTTCATACAGTCCCCCGGCCATATTAATCATATTTAGTAAAATATTTTTGACACTCTGACATTTTAAGCAAAAAAAGTGCCACTCTCCTTCGACTAAAACTGGCCAAGTTATGGACCTTTGAATATCGCTGGCTTAGACCAATTTACACCATTTCAATGGCCGTCTTGAAGACGACCCACCAATCAATGCTCATCACTTTCTCGAAGAGGCCGCTGATTGGTTAAAAATCATGAAATCCAAAGCGCCATAACTCGCTCAGTTTTAGTCGCAGAAGGGTGGGACATTTTTCTGTTTAAATTGTTAGAATGTAAAGAATAGTTTACTAAATATGACTGATAGGACCGGGGAACCATATAGAAAGTTATAATTCGTAACTTTTTCAGAAATATATTTAGTGACTCAAGAAACATCAAATATATTTCTTCCCTTTATTGAAAACATTTTTCGAACTGGAACTATATGTCTATCTCTAACGGTTTAGAAATTAGCTGCTGGGCCACGAGAAGTGTGGACACACTGTATACAACGAATGGAATAAGAATTTTCCATTTCACTTTTTAAAAAATGTAACCTTTTTGACTGAGAAGAAAAGTTTTATGTTTTGAAGAATTAAATATGGATAATTTTTTTTATTCGAATTTCTTCCTTTTAAATTTTTATCTTCTTCTAAATTTTTTGTCTGTAGTTAAGTTAAATTAAATTGTCTTGGGATAAAAAAAATATTCTTTAGAAAATATGTAATCTATTTAGAAAAAAATTCTTTCATCGAAGTTTCTGATAACTTTTTAAACTTCACATTAAGACTTCTGAAAATATCTTAGAATACATTCTTTTCTGAGACTTACGAAAAACAAATGAACTGAATCAGTTTTCTACAGAAAAATGTATAGAAAAATAGGGAATGAAATAACGAAGGAGACTTTAAACTTTTTCGCCACATGCATTTTGAAGACATATAGTCTTACCATTAAAAGCTTTCAAGAACCACTTCCCAAAGAGCATGCTGAAAAAAATTATTAAGAGCTTTACAATAAATTGCTTAGTAAAGCATTCTTAAGAATAAGACCTTTGGACCATAAAATCGTTTTTTTCCAGTAAAAGCGTACTTTTAAAAACTTAATCCATGTTGCAGCATTGTAATATATTCTTTCAAATAACCTTATAAATATGATCATAAATCCTATATGAATAACCTACATGAGTAAATATGGCCAATATCTTTTCTAGGAGCTCCGATGACCGTTTTCAATATCAGTAAATGCATAAAAATTGTGATAAAATTTAAGAAAAGGCTTTTTCATAAGTATACGATGCCCATAAATGTTTTTCAGTCTAAGTTCTATTGCAAATATTTATTTATATTTATTTCATATTTTTCCTTATGATATCTGCTCCTTAAAGTAGGTGAGTCTGGGGCAGGTTTACATACTTTTTAAAGTTTTATTTTTCTATTTTAAGGCTTTAAAGTATTTATCTCATTTTCATTACCAATTAATTAGTTAGACTTTAAGGCATCTAGTTTATATTTTTAAGTACTTCAAATTATTGTATTTATACTATTTTCTTTACCATGATGTCACCTGTGTAAACTTGCCCGGGTCATGGGGCAAGTTTACACATCACAGAGATGATTCAATAGAAGGCTTACAGTGATTAAAATACAACAAATTAAATACAAAGAAACCTAGTTTATTTCAAAAAGTACATAATAGATTATGAACAATTACGGTGAATCCTAATAGTTTTCGAAATCACTCTCATAATTTATACAAACAAAATATTTTGAATTGCCATTCGTAATAAGTCCTTATAAGCCCACATCTTACCCTCGGTGCATTACACCCACTGTTCTCCAGATCTTGATCTTCGTATGGATTTAAACAGTAAATACACAGACAATTTTCATCTTCATGCTCTTCTTAAGAATCAAAAGTTGGCTTGTTTTTTTACGCTCAACATTTCCCATTTTTTTTTCAGAACAAGGCTTTTCTTATTTTTAAATTTTTATCCACACTGTTTTTTTCATTATTATAACGTATTCTAGTGGAGTTTACTGACTGAGACATAGTATGATGGGTTGATGCCAATTTCCTCTTTACTGATTTCTCCTTCTCTACTTGCAAAGCATTTCTTAAGGTGTATCTGTAAAAATTTATGTTCGCCTTTTTCTCCTACCTCTGTTACTTCTTTTCCTTGGCCCTGCTTTTTAAAATGGCTCCACATGTTCAGATGTCGGGAATAACTTTGTAATGCAAGTGTCATTTGTCCCAGTTCGGACAAAAAAAATGGAGATGGAGCACGTTCATACACTGTCTAAACCTGTTCATGAGCTGTGTGTAAACTTGCCCCATCGCCATTTTTTTGTTATAACTCAGCATATCAGGTTTATTCATAATAAAAATAATCAACTAAACAGCTTAAAATAACCAGACGAGAACAAACTAAGAGGAGAATCCATAATAAATTTAATATTCTAATACTACGAGCTCTATTAAAGCTAATAAGTAAGGGTAAAAATTTACTCATCTGGTAAAAAATCAGAAAAACGTGTCCACTTCACGGTCCACTATCAAGACCGACTCCAAATTTGGCGTGAGTATTAATGGAGGCCGATAAACTTCTTCTGAAATGACATCTGGCGCCCCCCGACCAATGGTATGTGAAATATAAGCCTTGTGTAAACTTGCCCCTGTACCAAACTAGCCCTGGTCTCCTCTATTTATATTTTAGACTACTCTTTTTGTGAATATAAGTAATGTAACTAGATTTGAGTAATGAATTTTGAATATAAGTAACGTAAGTGAATATAATTTCAAGACACTCGAATTCCACTATAATTTTTAGGTTGCATCTAAAAACCCGTGTTCAACAACCTAAATATTTATAAAGGCTATTAGATATTATCTCTTGACCTACCATAAAAACATGAAAACTATTTCTTTTTCTCATCATGTATCGAATGTTTATTGCGCAGTTAATATCAAAAAGCTCTGTGCGGGAAAAAACGAACACAGAAATAAAATATGAATTCATATCTTAAGTCTTCGTAATTAAATATCTGCAGAGATTTTCGTTTAAAATTTGGAAACCGACTTAAAAGACCAATTCCGTGCTGAATTTCCCCATTTCTGCTTTCAGAATGAAGAATGCACTCAGAGATCAGAGCTATTCTAAACTCCAAAGTCTTCTGAATAAGGAAGTCATTTCCTGGCTCAACAATTGTTTGATAAATAACTTTCAAGCACGAGAGAAGGTGCTATGTCATTTTTCGGTAGAATGCTCTTCTTCAACTTCCGTCAAGAGCAATATTTATATTTACTTAATTTGCAGCTTCTATGATGTGAACATGACATTGACTTATCCTTTAATTCCTGCCTTATCCTTAATTAATAATAGTATTATAGTATTCGTACAGTTCTGATAATGAATATGAGAAGAAAACTTAATACCATTATGTATGGTAAATATTTAGAAAAATAAAATTGACTGAGAAATAATTGGCTTATGACATTACATGAAACATATCATGTGAAGTTATGTTTCGCTATTTTGGAATAGAAAATAGCATTATTCTGTAGAAAGCATTGTCTGAGGGATTTTTCATATATTAATAATTTTCTTATTATTTTTTGTCAAATTATAAAAACATGTCTACTCTAATCAAGGCAAAAAATCAAAACCTTTAGAGATAAGCATATACTTTCATTTGGGAAAAAATCTTTAATGACTTTAATAATGGTAATTTATATTGTACAACTCAATAAATGCACTGATAAAAATTACTTAGTCTACATTTTTATAAACAACCCCGGTCACAAAAGTCATATAATAACATAGTTTGAAAACACCAACATCATAAACAAAAAAGTTACACTCTTTTAGATTAAAATTGACCGAGTTACGTCGCTTTGAATGTTACTACTTTTCAGGATTTTAATCCATTTCAATGGGCACCTCGAGGAAGATCCACTAATCAGCGAACGACTCGAGGAAGTGGTGGCTGCTGATTAACCAGCTAGAAGAGGACACTTTCCTTATTATTTATTTTTAACCGATCTCATTTATTTTTAAAAGATCTCTAACTTATCTCATTATTTATTTTAACAGATGTCTAGCAATAAACTATTTGTCACGAACTTTGTAAAAAAAATTTAATAATTAAATTGCAAATTATGATTCACGCTAAAATGAGGTGAAATTCAAGAAATATTTGTTTATTGCACAATTGTTCCATTTTACATGTTGTTATGTTCATTTGTTTTCAAATTAGATCTACTAGAGATACTTTATCTTATTAAGATAGTTTCTCTCGGTAGAAAACACAAATTCCTATTTTTATTGATTAATCATTTCTAGTGTTTTCCTCTAAAGTTTTTAATTTGTTTTTCATTTCAATATTTCATATTTTTATTTTGAATTTCGCACGGCATTGCTCTGATTTTCTTCTTCATATTTGGATTTTTTTTCTATGAAGCTATTTTATGTTACACACGCATACATTGATAGATGCCTGTGATTTTTCGTATTAAATATATTTAGCTTGTATCCATGAAATATTTGTCTCTAGAATTGGAAAGTTAATAAATATCTATGTATCTGCATTCTTATTTCTAGAATACTTAATACAAACTCCGTTTAAAAATATTCATCTATTTTAACACACTATCTCTAGATTAGAAATTTAAAAAATATAGTTATTTCAATACTAGACATTTTATCAGCGTCCTTTGCACTTACGTTTTTGAATCCTCTTAAATTATTATATTCAGTTTCTTCATTAAAGCAATTATGATTTTTTTGCAATTTTTTATTTAAATACAATGAAAAGACTTATAATGTTTTCAGATTATTGATTTTTATTAGTTATTTAATTTATTTTCAGTAATTACACTAAATAATTGCATCTTCAAATTATTACTTGATAACTAAACAATGAAGGATCAAATTGATTTACTATACCCACAAGAAATATCTGGTAGAATTTAGATTTGAACTCTAGTCTTACGAACCCGTAGATAAAATTATGTTTAAAAAATCTGAAAAAAAGGAATGATCAAACGATAATTCAATTTTTTAAACTTGTACTTTCGCCCTGAACATTTAAATACCATCCATGTCATCCTTGAAAGAAAATTATCACGGACCATCGAAAAAATTGTAAGATTGAATCGTTTGCTGCAATTTTGTGTTTCAAAATTTAAAATGCCATGAATCAAATCCAGAAACTTTCAGGACAGAACGTTGAAATTTTCCTACCAGGTCGTTATATCCATAAAATAATGAACCATCTCTTCATAAAAATGTAAATAAAATTTATAATCCCGAAAAATACGCATTTTTACATTTTTCAAATGCAACAAACTTATTTAACAAGCTACAAACTATCTAAAAAGTCTCGAGATGTCCTTTTCTGAATTTAATTATAACTTGAGTTGAAAGGCTTAACTTTGTTCTTATCACAATTTCATCAGCACTGTGATTTTTAGGAAATTCAATTTTATAGTAGAGATAATAATTGCTTTCAAAATGGCTCTCTCTTTCTTTCCAAGGAAGAAAGTAGTGAAAGAATATCAGAAAATAAAGAAAAAAATGTATTCGTTTATCATTTTACATAATTTCGTCACAGTAGTATGAAAAGGATTTTTCAAACTTAAGGCAAGCTTAATGCATTGCCTATTTTTAAGATTTTTATTTCAAAACATTGATTTTGGTAACATTAAAATGCTTTCTTACTTAATTTGATTAAAAATATGACAATAAACATCATACGTTGGATATTTTTAGTTCAATGCTGAAAATATTTTTAAAGAAAGCTGTTCCCTAATGAACATGATAATGGGTATGTTTGTCCATTATCATATAATAATGTGAAGATGCATTTAGAACAGACGAACAATTTTTAATAAAAAAAATTTAAATATGTTTATTTCAAAGAAAAATGGAAAATAAGCAGATGGTGTAAGGCTTTTAAATTTCATTGACTTTAAAAACATGTTCCATTTTAATGTACATGGCCTCAATAATCGAACCTACAGATTAACATTGTTTGAATGAGGTATGGAAAATATTTATGCTCTATTTTTAAAGAGTAACCCTTTCAATGAATAACAAAAATGCCTTTGAATTTCCTGGCTTTGAAGATGCCCAATATTATGACATTTCAATTAAAATAATTTAGAATTCCTAACCCATTAACGCTCATTCAGGACGGTTTGTGAAACAGTGTGTAAAAGTTCTTTATGTTTCCTTGGAATGATTCTTCTTTTGAATAAAGGTCGATGAGATTACTATATTTAATCCCGCAAATTTTCATATATCTTCTGTTATTTATAATTTCATGATTTGAATAGCCATTTTCAGATTTTCAAAATATCGCAGATGCATTTGCATTCTGCTCTGGCACATTGTTTGAATAATGGTGTGTAGTTATATTTATTATGTAATTACACTTTCGAGTACTATATTAATATATGATGATAAACAAATCTATTATCTCCTATTTTTTTTAAATAGCATCCATTGATACTGCCATCAATTGAGGAAGCTGGAAGATAAGACAAACTTTTATACAAATAACCATAACAATAATTACGTTTTCTGTATTTTTGGATCCAATATCTAAATTAAAAATTCTTTCAAAAGTTTTTAAGCAACACAATTCGCTCTTATGTATGTCACCTTAAATTTCTTACCGTTGAAAAAAATAGAGAATATTTGTTCTTAGAACAAATTGAAGCATGCATTTTCAATTTCACTGGAGCCCCACGAGCTAAGTGTTGGAAGAGGAATTTGATGATGAAAGCCAAAGTTTACCTCTAGTATTTATTTCTGCAGACACAGCTAAAATCGATATTTTGTTATTAAAGTGCTGAATATTGGCGTTGGATGAAAATTATTAGGATCTTCGTCATGCGAAAAGGAAAATGTAAACAGAACAAGAACAAAGTATTCTGACCAAAAAAATATCTTGAATATTCATAATCCATTGAAGATATAAACATAATAAAAATGTCCGAAGATTTCATAAATGGAGTTTACCAGTTAAGTACTATGTTATACAAACGTCTATAAACATTTTACTCAGGATATATAGATGTTGCTCTAAATAAAATGATTCGATATGCTGTTAAAGTAATCAAAATTCTAAATACTCAATGTTTATAATCTCTCATATTTTCTGGATATCCCATGCTAGTGAGTGCAAAAGATTATTAGTCAGAGTTTGATTTTTAAATAACTATCTTTGTGAAAAAGATTATTTCTATAACAAAAAATTAATATAAAATGATATTTATTAAAATAACATAATTTTAAACCTATTTTGACATTTTGTCTAAAAAAATCAATAAAATATTATATATAGGCCTTTTTAAACATAGAGGCCAATTTTATATGCCTTTATACTGTTTTCTGCCTTCTTTAAAAAAATATTTTCACCGGCATTCCAAGCATTTTCGAATCAGGACGGGCTGATATTTTTAAAGCAATACAACAGATGCTTTTTTTTATATTTTTTAATTTTAGGAGTCCATAAGAAGTAGATTTGAGTTATTCATTCGTTCGTGGATTTGAAAAAAATGAGAAGAAATTATCCTCTGTTTATCAGAAAGAGTAATCATTCAATTTCGTCTGCTCGTAATCTGAAAGTTAATTATGTAACGGAAAGAATATTGATCATAATTATAGAACAGGAAAGAAACAGTACCTGAAAATTAAATTCAGACTATTCTGTTTAAGAATTTAAGAAATAATTATACATTGAAACTTTATAAAATTCCAGTAGTTTAAATACTTAATATCTCATTATTATTATTTTATTGCTAAAAGTATTTTAGAATGACCGCAAATAAAAAATAAAATACATTTCTGTTTAATTCAATTTTAACCCTATGTGTTCTAATGCAAAAATCAGAGGAAGAATGTTATCCCAAAAAGTCCTTGTACAGTAATTAATTTTTCCGAAATTCAATAATCAGTTCATTAGCAGGGCATTTTTAGAAACATCTATGAAATATCCTGAAATAATCAAGCAATTATTAAAAAAAATAAAGAAATAATTCTTCAGTAACTGCTTAAAATGCTCATAATCCGTTTCAAAAATAAATATTTACTAAATCAAGAGTTTCTGTTTCCTAACATAATATTAATTCAAAGCATATTTAAAAAAACACAAAAAATATCAATTCAAATAAAAGGTAGTTTTTAGGAAGTCAGTCTTAAAATGAGTCGCGTTTTAGGAAATATTTTCTAGCATTTCCACGAACGTTGTCAAAAAATACATTCAATCACACTGCCAATTCAATTGACAATAACTTCATCAATCTGTGCAGAGTTGCCACTATCTATTGACAAAATTATCGATCAAAGTACTAGCGAATCTCTTCGCCATGTCTATCCTGTCACGTTATTCTTCATTTATTGTATCTGAAAAGAAGAATTCCTTGATTCTCATCTATGGGTACGGCAGTGGTAGGTATGCAGGAACATGACATCGATTCTAGATGCATTCTCATTTGATGTCAAATGAAACACAATGAAATGCGATGATAGGTAATGAATTCTTAATTCATTGCCGTGTTGTGTTTGTCACGTAAATGCAACAAAGAGACCAGAATCGAAACTACTCAGGTGTTCCATAAATTCTTTATGCAGGAAAACATTAGAATACTAAAGTATAATAATAATTCAAACTCTGACTAATTCGTTGGGAGTTTTTGCTTTCCTGAAGTCCAAATATTTGTGAACACGTAACCATGAAAAGAAACAAACGGAAAGAAAAAAAGTACTGAATTGACGTAAAGTTTATCAGATATCACAGAACACATTTCAGATGGATAAACTAATATATTTATCTTTATGTTTATTTTCTACAACAGAATTTGTATTTCACTGTAATCTGAAAGTTGACCTGTCTTCTGGATAATTTAAAATAGGAGAAACTTTAAACAAAATTCCTAACAACTTGCATTCATACAGGCTTTTAAAAAATCTCGATAAAAAAAGGAGAAAAAAATTGCTTTTCTGATTAACAAAATTATTGAAATAAAAATGATTAGATTAGATATTTCATTTGATATATTTCAGTCCTTGTAAACATAGCTTGAAATTAATATTAACGTGTTCACTGCTATGACTCATGCCTGAGATTCGGATCTTCTGTCTGAAAATTTGGCCCCATCGCTGCTGTCTGTTAACTATAGCAGAGAAGTGGTCATCTAATTAGATATGAAGTGTGAATCACAGGCGGTAATCAAAGTGCTTGATTGGCAGCCAAAGCTTTAAGTATGCTGAAAATTATTATAATTGAGATTTAAAAGTAAAATGTCATCCAAAGCCATTTGAGATAAATAAAGGATTTTACGATTCTTTGGTAGGAAATTATTGGACAAAGCCAAATAAGATCATATAGCAATATATATATTGGTCAATTGTATAAATCATTGATGCGATTATAAATAAATTCAAATAAATAAATGTTTAGACGAATCCAAAATAATATAATCATGCTATACACATGAATCTCTATTTTTGTTACAATTCAAAATTTTTTGCAAATAATGAAAGATGATGTGCTAATTCATATTCCGGGACTAAAAGTTAATATGAACAATGTGAATTTAAACGTAGAAAAATTAAAACGACGTGAATGGTGATACGTGAATAGTGATTTTATTAATGGAAACCTAGGGATGAGTAGTAGTTATCAGGAAATACATTTATTCAATATACACGAATCTCCCCTCAAGCACTAAATAAGATGGATTATCATTTTGACTTTCCTTGATTTCCATTGTAAAAAGACTAGCTACGAAGCTGTAGAAAGTCACAGATTAATTTTTCTAAAAAAAAAAAAAACTTAATAAATTACATATTCTAAGTCAGAAGCACGAAAATAAATCATTATTTCTATTGAATAATTTTGAATCTAATTATTTTTTAGACGGAAAAGTATAAATTTTAGTTTAAAAACGGGTCTACAAATAAATAGGTAAAAGTGGCGGAGCGTATTAATGAAAGGAGAATAAATTTAAAAAATATGAACTATAAGAATAATAAGAAATAAGATGTTCTGTACGTAAATTTTAATAAAATAAGTGAAAATATTGCGTTATATATACAATACAAAAAGCAGGTAAAAGAAACCTGCTTTTTACATTTCCCCCACATGGACCATAACGCTATCATTTTCTGTTCTCGTAGGTCATATGCAATGCAAATAATTTCTGTATTTTTCAACTTTGAATTCTGAAATTCATTTATAATATATTTTGTTTATTTTTTAATTATGTATTTCGTTTTTTTAATTAATTTTTTTCTATTTAAATGCAAAGGAACTTTTCTATTTCTATTTTTATTTGTCGTGCAGAGTATTTTTTACTTTTCCTTTTCAAACACTTTTATTTAGCTCGACTAGTTTCATGTTTGCAAAGACGCATTCCATCTATGGAATTTTACTCACCTTTTGAAGTGCTTGTTTTGAAATTTTTTGCACTTATGTATTCTCGAAAACAATGCACTATTGGAATATTTTCAGAACTCATTTCACTTAATCGTTTAATTTACTTTGATTCCATTCAAGTTGCGCCTAGAAGTTAATGTGCGAAAAAAATGATTACTAGATTTCATAGTATTTATAACAATGAATTAAAAAGTAGATTATAATAAAACAAAAAAAACCCTTTCTTTCTTGTTTACTAATAAAAGTAAGTTTTAAAAATTGTTTTTATTAATTTTTAAATAAAGTCCATCAATATATAATCCATGCTAAATACGAACCATAAGATTTCTAAAAGTTTGGTGCTAATATATTAATGAAATACCGAAAAATTCGGTAGTTAGCAAAATTATTCAAAGTGGAATTGGTTTTTTAAAAGCAAATGAATGCTTATTTATGAATAGGGTGGAATTTATTATACTCTTTAATTTAATTCGATGTATTTCATCTTCGTAAAAAGGGAATAATGTAAGATTCAGATTCACGCATTTTCTGATGTGCGGGAGATTTGCAGTTTTTTACTTATGTATTGACGACATTACATCATATTTCTATTTTCTGAAATTGATTATCATTTAATAACCTTAAATAAATTGTATTCCATTCATGTGGAGCCTTCTGGTAATCTATTGAAGAAAAAATGTTCCGTGATTTTTTCCCCTAACATTTATAAGAATAAATTAAAATTAATGACTGTAAAGTAGATTTATTTCTTACTTCGATTCTTTAAAATTAATTTCTTCTACAAAGCATGAATATCAGAAGAAACCAAAAATTTATTGGACTCGCCCTGAGTGATAAATACTAAAAATTGAAGTCCAAGATGTTGTTCTAACGAAACCATTAAAATAGGAAAGATTTAATAATGATATTGCCATTCGGTATCTATTGACCATTATTTACAATATATTATATGAGACGTAATTATTCGATATAAAAAAGAAGGAATATATATTCTAAAAATTTTAGAAATTCAAGTTTGACGTAAAGTAAGACTACCCAACTAAAAAAATCTGTAAAAAATCTGCACAAAATCCGAAGGTATTCGGAACATATTTTCTGCAGAAAAAAAGTGCAGAATATCTGAAGAAAACTACATTCCAAATACCTTCAGATTTTCTGCAGAAAAAAAATGTAGAATATCTGAAAAATATGTTCCAAATACCATCAGATTTTCAAACAGTCAAGGTTTAATTATTAATTTCAATTAATGTAATTATTAATTTAATTTGTAATTCAACTTACTTGTACGATGCCAATTCAGATTGTGACAAAACTTCAAACTCATCCTGTCCGGGATTCGAACCCGCATTCCTATAGTTCGCAGGCAAGAACGCTAACCACAACGTCGCGCCCCAATACACGAGATGGGGATAAGTTAATATATTTCAGTTTCTGCATCACTATAGCTCTCGTCGCGCCAGCTAGTGGTTTAAAAATCAACAAGGTCAGAATACGTGTTTCAAAGTCGTAGAGAGGCCGCGGTGGCCTAGTGGTAAGGTCTCGGCTTTGGGGCTGGAGGGTTCTAGGTTAGAAACCCGATTCCACTGAAGATCCGCCGTGTATGGGGCCTGTTGCACGTTAAATCATACGTAGTGGTCAAACGTCCTACCGTTGGTGTGGCGTAAAAATACCCACACTGGCCCGGCCTACCCATAAAGGGTGTAAGGCCGGTAGAGGACCAGTGGGGAGACCTCCACCAGCATGTGGAGGACGGGATTTATTGGGTACAATAAAAAAATGATACAGGCATTGCCCGAACAGGGGCAGTAATTTTAAATACAAGAGAGCTGGGAGTGTAAACATGGCTCGATCCACCTCGGTGGGGAGAAAATAGCTTGAATTACTGCTCGGGCAAACAAGGAACAGTAAAAATATATAAAAATAGATAAGAGTATTGAAAAAGAAACAAACAAATAAACACAGAAAAAGCAGTAAAAATCAGATATATAAAAAGGTCAAATATTTTGAAACCCCATAATATAAAAACAAAACATACACAAACAATATTACACATCAAACGACACACAAAACACAGATAGAAACTGTACCAAACAAAGAATTAAAAATACATAAATTAATAATAATAATAATAATTACTTCTGAGATAGAGAGGAATAAATTCCGTTAGTCAACGGTAATGCACGTCCCGCATATAAGGGAATATCAAATTATCAGTTACAGAATGTGTTTTTGAGTAAAACTGCGCAAGTTAAAAATTACTTTATGTCCTATACAGGATAAAAACGGCCAATGGGAGAGGAAAAGGAATGAAATTTTGTAGTCTAAAAATAAAAAACAAGGTCAAAAAGTAGAATGCATAGCCCTATCCCCCCCAAAAAAAATCTAAACAACGTTAGGGCATTGACAACGTGGCAACAGGTTTCCAGAACTGCGGAGAGACTCGGGAATTGGAACAGTCATCTATTGTCGGGGCCAATGGACCAATAGCTGCCATAGGGCGCCGAGAGAATCCCACACCAAGGAACCGACAGGGTACAATAAGTTTTAAAAAAACACGCAAAAACAAGTGGAGAGCGCTATAAACCTATAGAACTGTCATTCAGTGAAAAATTAAATAAAAAATAAAAAGTATTTCTTAAAAAGCTTAACTCATGTAAATAATAAAAAAAAAGAAGACTCAGCAGGCGGGAAGTCAGGAGCACAGAATGCTGAACTGTAGAAAGTGTGAAATAAAAGCCAATCCTGAGAGGAGATGTCAAGTGAAAAGTCCTTGGCAAAATGGTAAAAGATAAAAAGAGTAAGAACAGTCTTTCAATATGATAAGATAGAAGTAACACGGACCCTCAAGACATCATTGGAGTCAGTTATGGTCTCTCTCCTGGGTCAGTGTATCGCAAATGTTCCTGCTGGTCCTGAAAGCGCCTTCCATTTTGGTGACAGCCTGTCTATTTGTTAAGAGATTGTTAAACCACGCTTTTTTGTGTTCATCTGCGGGTTTAATTAGATGGAACTCTTTGGTGAGGGAACAGGAGAAGATATAATGATCTGCATCACCTAACATTCCGCAGATACAGTGTGGAGAGTCTAAGAATTTAAAACGACGAAGGTAAGATGGGAATGGACCATGTCCACTGAGAAAATATATTAAAAACTTATTATGGATTAAAAATTTTGGGCTTACCTGATTAATGTAACCTCTCACCCTAATTCCCGAAGCTGAATCGTAGCTATTCCAGTATTCATTCCATTCGTTTACTATGTAATTCTTTAGGAGGCCTTTGAGGTGGGAGTAGGGAGCAGGAATGACAAATTTCTCACCGGATGTTATGGCCAATTTGGCTTGTTGGTCGGCCAATTCGTTTCCAGGAATTCCCACATGAGCTTTAACCCAGGAAAGGCCGACCATGTTCTTTGCCTTATAGATGTTTGATTTTACTTTGTTAACGAATTCAGATCTGGTATTTGCGCTATTAATGGCAGATATCGAAGAGAGGCTATCAGTATGTATGTTGACTTTCACTTTCTCTTTGACAGCCCAGTTGACTGCGAATTCAATTGCGGCTAATTCTGCCTGGAATACCGAGTTGAAGGTGTTCAGTTTAAATAGATAGTTCTGGATATTAATTTCATCTTTGAGAATACACACGACGAAGCCGGTCTCATTTTCGATTCTGGATCCGTCCGTGTATATCTCATAGTCGGCATTTGAAATTTTACTGTCTAGGTTAATAAGTTTCTGTCTGGAGGGAATGTTTTTAAATGGCACGTATTTATCCAAGAGATTTATATCGAAAATGGTGTTATATTCATTAGACCGGTTGACCCAGATCCGGAATTTGATAAACTCAGCTTTGGCTACTATGTGAAGGGGAGGAATTCCGGTGAGTACGTTGAGAACATTGGTGGATGAAGTGCGGAAAGCCCTTGTAAATTTCAGTAAGAATATTCTTTGAATGCTATGAAGTCTATCGATTTGGTTCTTTGTTAAGGCCCCTCCCCAAACACTTGCACCTTAGAGTAGAGCCTTTTCAATAACGGTGTAGTACCAAATTTTTAAGAGATTTTTATTCATATTCCATTTAGACTTTACTACTCTATTAAAATTTGATGTTAGGAATAAAGCTTTTGCATGCAAAGTTAAAAAGTGGGCGGTCCAAGATAGTTTATTATCTATTGTGATTCCTAAAATTTTAAGGCTGTCACTTACCTTGATTGAGTGGTTTTTGATCTTGAAAGTTGGTTTTCTATTAAGGACTGTAGAATTCCTTTTTGAAAACTTTTGGGAGGCGATGCTCCTGTACACCACCGCCTGGCATTTTTCTATGGAAAGTTTGAGCTCTAAATCTTCAAGTTTATCGGAAATTGCAACCAAAATTAAATTAGTCTTATTTTCCAATTCCCTGGCCGTTCGTCCTCCAATTAATAGTACCAGGTCGTCGGCGAAAGCTTGAATATGCAAATCAGATCTGTCATTTATTAGAATAGAGTTTATATATATATTCCATATTGTAGGGACGATCACAGAACCCTGTGGGCATCCTTTAGAGCAAGGTCTAGAAATTTCTAGAACGTCGTTAGTGTAAAAAACCCTTCCATTTTTGAGATAAAAGTAGATAAAATTCTTAAAGAAAGCCGGAAAGCCATAAGATTCTAAGGTTTTAAAAAGAACCGGCCAGTTCATAGTATCGAAGGCTGATTTTATGTCTAGAGAAACGAGGGCGAGATGTTCTGAAGGCATACGAATTTTAATTGTCTCTATTAGATCATGAATGGCCAGATCACAGCTTTTGCCTTCTCGAAAGCCGTATTGATTGTGGTGTATGATATTGTTTCGATCAAGCCATTTATTGAGTTGTAGAAGAAAGAGCCTCTCAATAATCTTGCCCAAAGTTGGGAGAAGACAGACAGGCCGGTATGATGTACAAAGACCAGGATCTTTACCATCTTTAAGAAGAAAGAAGACTTTGGAATTTCTCAGATGTTCAGGAAAGTAATTGAATTTAAAACAGATGTTAATTAAGTCAAGTATAAATTCTTTGTCGTGGATGAAAACCGCTCTCCACATCCGAAAATCTATCCGATCAAGGCCCGGGGCTTTTCCACCTTTTAAAGCATTGATTACCATCTCTATATCTTCTAGTACCATAGGTTCAACGTGGCCAATTATAGGGGTATAATCCAAATTGTCTTCTGAGGAAGGGCTCGGGAAAAAATTGTCCATTAAATAATTTATTTTATCTTCAATTGTGTTGTTGGGGTCATTATTTGGGTTGACCCCAATAAAGTTTTCACTGGAACCTCTGTTAAATACAAGATTGAACAGGAATCCAAATCTTTCGTTATGATTAAGACAAAATGATTCCCATGCCTTTCTTTTTGTAGACAAGAGAAGTTTTTTATAGATGGCCCTTTCTTTTCTATAAGCATTCCCCGAGCTCTGGATGATTTCAAGAATAGAAACTTCTGTTTTGTGTTTGATGTATGTTTTAAATAGCATGTTCACTTTGTTTCTAGATATTCTGAGATCTTCATTCCAGAAGCTGAACTTCTTGGCAAATTTTTTCGGTTTCTTTTTCAGAGTTTTGAAAGCACCTTTCTGAATAAGATCGGTAAGATCTTTAATTAATTTGTTAAGATGATTGGTGTTGTTAATGTTCTTTAGGGTTTTTTTAATGGATTAAGGTGTCTTTTGATATAGTTAATAAATTTGTTTTGTCCGTATTTGGATTTAAAATAGAAATCAATTTCTGGAATATCTTCTAATTCTAATTTAAAGTAAATATATTTGTGGTCACTGTGGGACTCAACATCCAGGACCCCCCAATTTTTTATATAGTTGACTACGGGTAAGCTCAATAGAGTCAAGTCGGGGAACCCCACATTCGTTGTTGATTGGAATGTAGGGCCATATTCTGTAATATTACACATGTGTAACTTGCTGGCGGCTATGAATTCAGTCAGTTTTCTACCTCAGAAGTTATCTGAGTCTTAGCCCCAGCTTATGGATTTGCAGTTAAAATCACCAACTAAAAGATTGAAACTGTTATAAAAGTTAAAATCCCTTAGTTCTCCTATTAAATCTTCTATGTTGTCATGAGGTGGAAAGTAGCAATTAAAAATGTTAAAGAGCATGTTATTAAAATGAAGTTCAACAGCCACTGTATTGGTGGTGTTGAACTTATAGAATACATTAAGATTTTTGTTTAAAATATAAGTAATCGCCCTTTTGTCTCGAGAAGAGAAAGTTTTACAACCAAAGTTTGATTTGGGAGGCTCACCATTGATTAAATACGGGTCCTGGATTGCAATAAAATCTAGTTCCAAGTCCCGAGCGACCTGAAAGACTCCAGAGTGTGCTGCTTTACAGTAATTAACGTTAATTTGTATCCCGCGTATGGTGTTAAAACCCATAGTCGGTCCTTTTTATTATTAATTCCCTCTGTCTGAGAAAGCTTTTACACCTCTTGTCGAGGCAGCTGTGGCTGATGCCAAAATCAGTATTAAATCGCGCATTGGATTGAATGCAATTGATGCAGTTGAAGCCCCTACATCTGTGTCTAGTGTTTCCAACTATCGTCTCTCCGCATCTGTCGCATTTTGGTTCTCCGGTGTTGTCGCAAACCTTGGTTGTGTGGCCGAATCCAAAACATTGTTTGCATTGTTTTACACCAATAAATTCGGATGTGCGAAGCTTAACCCATTGGAAATAAAGTCCCCCTTTGTCTCTAATTTCTATAAATTTTTTGGGGTTTACTGAAATTACCCAGTGATTATTACTCTTATCTCTGGCCGGGATCTTGAACTCAACCCGGAAATGGGGTTTGTTGTTCTCATCCGCCAGGAAAAGGTTTTTAGAGAGTAAACCCTCTTTTAAAATATCCATCTCTATCTCTTTATCGACGTTATACAATATAAGCTGGGGAGTCCTCCTGGGGGGAATAAACATTTCAAATATGTCTTCTAGTTTTTCCTTATCATAGCTCAACATTAATTGCTTAATGAGCTTGGATTCAGCCTCATCTGCAGTAATAATTTTAACGCCACCCCCATGTAACTTAGTCACACCTCTCACTCTAATAACCGAATTATTCTCCTTGAGAATCCCCAGAAAAAGGGCTCTATTCTTATTAAAATCCTTATGAATGCCTGTTTTAGGCTGAATCAGAAGTACCCCTTCTGGTTCCTGAGGAAGGCCAGGGGTAAAGGTCAAAAGAATGGAGCGGTGACTAGGTGCCCCCGGAAGTTGTGCAACTTGGGCAAAGGTCCTAGTTGTTTTAACCTCCTTTTTTACCTCCTCAACAAGTTTGGTGTTGCACACTTCCAATTTGTCGTGAAAGTCCCGGCAAGCAATTTCTCTCTCGGATTGTAAAAGAATAGGGAATTCCTCTTTGAATGACTGTAATAATCCCTGTGCATGCGAGTCCTGCCTAGCAGTAACTTCTTAAAAGCCCGATTAATAGTGCCTGAAATTTCCTCAGTTATTTCTAATTTAGCTCTTAAATCAGCGTTTTCCTTCTGTAGTGTCCACATTTTAGCTTTATTGAGGATTGCGTCATCATTAGTCAAGACTCCTTTTAGATCGTAGATGTTAGAGTTTAATTCGTTAATCTTTTTACTTAAATCTTTGATTATGGAAAGGAAATAGCCAATGTATTCCCCAGCCAGTTGATTCCTTAATGTCTTACTGTATTGAGTCTTGGCCGAAATCAGACCATCCGAGTATTCATCTAGTTTCAGTAATTTCTCCTTAATAATTACATCAATCCCATCTACAAAATCGTTTTCATTAAACTTAGAAATTAATTCCTTTAATTCATCATTGAGCGTTGGTGTGGCGTGGAAGTTTGGAGAGGGGGGTGCCAGCTCAGGTGTCGTCTTCGTCATCTGACCGTAGTTCAAAATTACGAGGTCCGTCCCAAAATAGCCCTCGTGTTGCTTCAAAACGGGACGTTAATATAACTAAACTAAACTTCAAAGTCGTAGAGATGAGTAACAAATGAGATTAGTAATATTTTTGTTCAATAATTTAGATTCTCTGTTTGAATAAATTCGTTTTCACCTTCTATCTTTCTGGTAAGCCTTCTCTCCATCCAAAGGGCGCAAGCTCCACTTTTCCCTTCTTTTTGGAGGAAAATAGCTAGTCAGAAAGACAATTGGAAAACTAATTGGAAATTAAATAAATTATGGGGGAAAAGTTTGAAATGGTAAATCCTCAAATATTTATTTTAAAGATTAATTTAGAATTTATTTTTTCAGTGGCATATTTAAAAAATTTAGTGCCTAAGACAATTTTCGATTGGGAACGTTTTTGAAACTCCTGTCTGCTGTAGAATTAAACAATAATGTTAATTGCATTCTAATTTTGTTTTATATCCGTTGGAAAATAAAATTGCATTATTAGAGAATATGGTGCAAAATATGTATTTAGAGAAATGCAGATATTATGACATTGCAGTTAAATCTTCAAAAAATCAACAGATATTGGTCAAATTATTGATTTTGTGAAAATCTGCTAAATAACTGCAAATTGAATTGAAGACAAAATGCATTTTTTTGCAGATTTTATGCAAATTTTTTGCTATCTTACAAAATCTGCAGAATATTTAGAGAAAAATATAATAAGAAACTTTTTTGCAGATTTTATGCAGATTAAATTGAAGAAAAAATGCAGATTTTTTGCTGTCTTAGAAAAATCTGCAGAATATTTTGAGAAATATATAATAAGAAAATTTTATGCAGATTAAATTGAAGAAAAATTACAGATTTTTTCTGACTTCCAAAATTCTGCAGATTAAATTGAAGTAAAAATGCAGATTTTTTCTGTCTTCAAAAAATCAGCAGAAATCTTTAAGAAAACTTCAAAATTTTTTTTTTCTTCTGATTTTCTGCAGATTTTTTTTTTTAGCTGGGTAATATCATAAACTTGTTCGAGAGCTTTTGAACATGAAAGGAACTCAAGTAAACCTATTGCAGAAACCTCTAATTAATTCCAATTTGGTGGGAAATTAACTTTCCTGAATTGAAAGGAATCGTTTAATTCTTCTAAAACGACTTCAATTTTCTATAAAAGATATAAATTTACAAATGTAAGTTTGTGAAATTTCAAATTTCAGAGCATTAGAATTTAGTATAGTGTCAAAAATTAAATAGATCAATGAAGAAATTTTATCGATGATCTATCGGAAATGAAATGCAAACTATAGAACTGGATGGGTAGAGAACAATTTTAATTTAACAATTTAAAATATGTCTGCACTTCATTTAGAATACTTCAAGAAAAAGGAAAAAAACATGAAATTCTGTAAGCTTATTTAAACATAAAACTATATTTAAATATGTAATAATATGAAGAAATTTCCTGCTTTTTTGCTGAGCCTGTATTGGGTTGATAATAACATTTACACAACGAACAATTCTTCCCTATTTGAATAAATTATGAGTTATTTCTATTTTTATATTCAGCCTCTACTTATAAAACTGAAATGAAATGAAAAAAGTAGTGCATACAAGTAGATAGCCTAAGACTGCTAGTAAATAAATAATCCAATACAAATACAAGCATCTTCTAAAATTTCTTAAAATGTTTCTTGGAAAAATTTTTTAGAAAACATCAGAATGATGATTTTTTTGTTATGTGGTTTGTTTAATAGTCAGCATATTCTTCCATCACATTTACTAATAAAAATATGTTATTACGAGAACTAGTAACGAGAAACAAAGTTCGTAGAAAAATAGGTACTTTCCATCGAGCTTCCTTACACTCAAGCGTAAATTACAAACGGTGATAATAAATTTGTAAAAGATTCTTTAAAGTTGTTTTCAATAAAATAAAACCGTTGCCGAAATGTTCTCATTTCGTATTCGACATGAAATGAACTTCCTTCGATGTAAAAGAATCCGTTTATAAATTCTCGTTCAACAACTCAATTCTTGAGAAATACATAAAATAATTAATTCTTTTGATTCAGATTTCAATAAATTTATTTCGATCTTAGTTCCAGTCATTGCATTATCTTAAACTGGAAGTGACAGAATTCCTTTCTTAAGTTATTTCAGCATTTGTATAATGTCATTCTTTAGAAATGTGCTCCGTTGCATTTTTCAAGTAAATTTTAAAGCATCTGGCATCTTAAGACCATTATTATTTATTATTCTAAGTAAATCATTGATTGCAATGTATTCCATATTTCTATGAATTCGCGGTGGGAATGAAATATGGAATTTATTTGTCTAGCTGATGTATGAAATGTCAAAGCAAATGATGTACAGTCACAACAGATAACTCAAAGAAAAATTGATGGACTGAAGTTATGTTTGTGATATACATTTTCTCGACAATAAAAGGAAGTGTAAACATTTGAATATACGAAATATTAAAATTTCAATTTGTTTTAAAAGTGTATCTCTTTTTGAGTGTTTGTTGAAAGAATGTCGGGATTATAGTTTTCTAACTTTAGTTCTAGATGCAACAATCTAGATATAGCTACATGAGAGATGGCCATATTAATTACAAAAGCAGAAATTTTCTGCACAGTTTATAAACAAAATGAAGTATGTAAAAATGTCTGAAAAAGAAAATCTTAAGTCGTGACGCGAAAGTCCTTATATTTCCATACCCTATGGAGTGACATGTTCCATTATTAAATCATTAGATGTTTTTACGTATTAGATCATTTATACTTATGATATTTGCTCTGTTCAGATTAAAAAGAGAATAATTTTAAAAGGTTACTAATTTTAAAATTTCATTCCATTTTAAACATGAGCATTACTGAAAAAGCAACAATTATCGATTTTTAAGCGGATTTTAGTTTATTACTTGTTCTATATATTGATAATATAGAACTGAGGTTTATTTAATTCATCTTTTTAATTGAATTTTGCATTATTTTGTAAGGTATGTTGGAGAAAGTGGTTACTGATTTTACAACATCAGACTTGTTTCTAAATTCGTAAGTTTATCTTATCTGTAATAATCCTCTATTGTATTACTGTAATACACCTAAGTGTTCAGTACACAATTCTCTGTAAATTGGCATATAATTATTTTTTTAGACTAATTATCTTTTTAAGTGTTAAACAAGGAACTATAAATATATATTCACAGTTATTACTTTTCCATCTTACCGGGGTTAGTGGGAATCCTCTTTTTTTAAATTTAGACGTATTTAAGATTAAATGGGTCTGATATTTAATTATTCAGAATGTTTAAATGCTGGTATCATTGTTACAAGCAAAACGTTTGAGAGATAAATTGTAGATATAAGTGACTGGAATAGTGAAGTTTACCTCTGTAATTCAGTGAGGGTGCCTCAGTTACTCAGTTACCTGACTTCAAATGAGGCAGCTATTTGATCGTATATAATACTTTCTCAATTATTTTGTTTGCGTGCGTGAAACAGCTGGAAATATAAGTTTTTATTATAACTTCTGTATTTAACTGCATTTATTGAAAACTCAAAATTTGACATATCAGGTTATTTCCAGGACCACTGTAAGCTGTTACGCCTGTTAGTTATAAAAATTAAATTTATTAATAAATTGTTTAAAAGAAATTTCCAAGCTCATTTGAACAGCAAAACAACTAAAGTATTTTGTTGCAGAACTTACAACTAGAATACATTACATAAAGTTCGAACATTGAATAATACGATACTCAATTACCTTATCCTGAACAATTTAAACATGAACATTCTTTGGAAAATTAACTTTCTAATTCAAAAGATACAGCTTTTATAATGGTATAATCTCCAAGTATCCCATGGTTATTCAATTGTTTAGCTAGTGGCATAATCTTAAATGTTTCAAAATCATTGTGCAAAAGGTAATTGTACTCTGTTGCTGGCCTCTTCAGATTTTTCTTACCCATAACCATACAAGTGACTTTTCCCTTATTGTTCACAACTTCAACAGCTTTTGTAAAATTTTTCTTACCTTAATTTAAAACCATTACTTAGATATTTCTACTACTGTGGTTTCTTTAAGAAAACTCTATTGTCTTCGATATCGCTTTCATCGTGAATGTGAAAGTTCTCATGAACTACAGAGCTCAAAACAGACAAATCTAATTGTTTTTATTATTTCAAAGCTTTCGTTTTTTTCCGCTTCAGTTTTCTTCTTTCCAAGTATCCCTTGAGTTCCGTTTTATTTTTTAGAGTCATTACTTTCCCTAATTATCTCCTTTTCTACTTCCTCTTTCTTTAGCAATTAATTCTGTTTATATCTGATGGAGGGATTTCAATAGGGAAATGCAACGAAAGCTTTGTAAAGCAGCTGTTTCAAAACCGCAATTTCCAATGCGACTGGCCGGTTATCTGACCGTTGTTTTGGAGGGAGTTGCAAATACATGGATTTATACTCATACGAAAGAATGCAAAGGGTATGTTCAGATGTGCCGTTTGGCCAGTAACTCTGTATTACATCATACTTCTTGTATTTGAATTTATTTATAATCTATTGTGGCCAACAAATAAATAGTTTTATATTTTATAATGTGTCACTTTGTCAGTTGTCATATATGTGTTGTCAGTTTAAAATGTTCGAATAACATTTTGAGATTAAATGTAGAGTAGATAATCGTATTGTATTCTTAAAATAATATCTGAAATGAAAATGAAGACATAATAATGTAATTTAAGGCAGCAAAAGATTTTTTTATATTCATAATTGCTTAAGTGAAAGGGTATTTTGTATTTTAAGAGATACTCACGCATTGCAAGCTTTTTGAAACTAGTGTAGCTTGCTTATTTTTAGGGATAATCAGTCATTTAGAAATGCGCATCAATTTTGACGATCATAAGGTGACTCGAAGTGCAGTGACCCTAAGAAAGATCCAAACTGCGCAATCTATGCTTTATATGATAAATCCATAATGCTCCTTTTAGGCAAACTTTCCAAGTTATGATTAAATTTTATCGTTTTTAGTCGTTAAGAGAATTGAATGAAAATAATTCTTCGTATGCTAATAGAATAGCTGAATAACCAACGTCTCAACATATGTTTGATGTTGCCTCTCCAAAATTGCTTCTTCAGCAATAAAAATGCAACAGAACACAATGAATAAATGTTTATATGGAGAATGATAAAAATTTGACTACATTGTAATTTTTCAGTGGACTTAAATGAAGGAAGAAATGTATTTTAAACTCTATCTTTCCACCATTTCAACTCTCAGATAAACTGAAAACTCTTATTTAAAACTTTTTTTTGTAAAATTCGGAAATTAAATTTAAAAGTGTAAACATTGCTTATATATATTATTATAACTCATATATATTATAACTCATAACTATATATATTATAACTCATATATTAGTGATTAAAAGGAGAAAGATAATTTTAAGGTATCTGACTACGTGCGGGAACGAATTTTTGAAAAAGCGCTTTAATGTGCAATTTCGGTTCATTTTCTGACTCAATATGATTCAAAACAATCATTAATACCAGTCAGGAAATTTTATGTCACTTGAGATTCAGTAAAATGGGATAATTTAGGTAAAAAAGGGGTAAAATTAGAGCAAAAAGCAAAACACTCTAGCAGAAATTCTAATCCATATATTCAAATTATTTCTCTACACAGCACATTTACAGCTATGGTGAAGGCAATGAACTAGGATCTAAGAAATACTTGCATTTACAGGAAAGTTATGGCCAGTCGAGTATTCTCTTATTCAAAATTTCACAAAATGCATAGGTATAATCAACATTAGGCAGCTCTAAATCAAAAACTATTGATCTCAAAACTATATGTCTAGTTCATTGCCTTTACTACACTTAAGACAACATATATACAAAAGTTTAAGGAAATATATTGATAATGTTTTGAGATATCGTGTTTTGCGTAAGTGACTTTTGACGAAATATAAGTTTTCCAAAAAGCGCGTTTAAAGTTTTAATTTGCTTTTCATTTAAAATATATTTATTTAACTTCTTTTGAAATTTGTAACATTTGTAGGATATACCTTCTTTATTCAGAATCTTATCACATTTTTTCATTCTGAGAGCCCGTAATTTTTTCCTAGCGTTTTTTGTTCCTGCCAAAGACTGTCTATTAGAAGTGACGATTCTATGGTTATTGAGATTAAGATATTATTTCAATGTATATGTTGGCCAGAAACTGTTCCCAGTTCATGAAATATTCTTTTAAGACCATAAAATCAATCATTAAACAACAATTAAGCTATCGATGTCCCAAAACGTGAATTTTGTAACTCCACAATTGTGCATTTTGGCAAAAATGTTCATAGTAGCTTGTTGAAACTCAAAATCTTATTCAAATTGACATAACTTGCAGATAGAGTGTATAATTAATCGAAATAAATAAAAAGCAAATTAATTTATACTTCAGAGTGCGGTGTATTGGGTATAACGAGTGAAAACAGCCAACTTCCGGTTTCGTTTTCAGCTACCGTGCTTTATAAAAAATTCTATATCTCCGTTTCTATTCATCGTAAAAATAAAATAAACCCAGATTTAGAAAGCTAAATAAATGGGCTTTAAAGTAAAACCATAAAAAAATTTTGTGAATTTCGACCCAAAACCGTCTTTTAGACGTAGTCAGATACCTTAATCTGTTGCCATAAACTGCAAATATAAGTTTCTATCCAAATCTAAAACCCTTTGATGAAAAATAAAAAGAGATCTCTGACAAACTTGCAAAACTGAGTCCATGAGAAAAATGCTGGAGTTTACGGAATGATAAAGAAATGGGTTAATTTCAAAAGTTAAATATCATAGTCTACTTCAAAAAAAATGCTTCAAACTTCCTAGAATTTAAATATTTGATTTAGAAAGATACACCAATAGATACGGTAAAACTCTATATTCTTGAAGGATATTAAATATTTACATTTTTCTTGAAATCTTTCAGATATTCATCTCAAAATCTCTTAATTTAATCATTTGGTTCCACACTTTAAAGCACAAAGCGCGAATAATTCAAAGCAAAGAGAAATTTCCATGTCTCTTGAAATCATAAATATTTGATGCTTGTAATTAAATGAGTCTTGTGAGGATTGATATCTGGTGTTTATTAAATATTTATGCTCATTTTAATACGTAACAAGTTTTATCACCATATTCTAAATATTTTTCCTGGTTCATTATGACAGCTTTTTAACCTTCGGTCGAGCACAATATAAATGCTAACAAGTTCCGGCGCAACTCATCTGTGAGATTTAAAATCAAATTTCTGCTTAGGTTTAAGGAAAAGCTTAGAAAATTGAACTATTAACTCATGCATTCTGCATACTTGAAATTACAAGTACTCTTTTTTGGGCACATATGACAGAAAACGCTGAAGTCAAAAAATTACTTCTTACAGCTTCACATTTGTGTCTTCGAATTCAATAGCGAGTTGACATTTGTTTTCTGGCCAGTTTCCTTAGCAATACTAACTGTTTTTATTGAGAACCTGCAATAATTCGACATTTTTGAAAGAATATACTGGAAACAACGTTAAATATCATTGGATTAAGGACTGGTACAGAGGTACACGAAATTTTGCAGGTTTATAAAAATACATATTGAGGAAAAATCTTTCCGAATTGTTTTCATTGCCGAAATTTCTAAATGCAATTGCGGCAATCAAAAATACATGCGTCATAGGGCACAACTCATCTGCCAGATTAACGTGCCCCACATGCACCCTAACAGAGCATTGGGGAAAAAACCTCGATAAACTTGTGTGAATGGTAGAGATCCAGGAAGATTTTAACGGTCACATCCCTTTCTCAGTAATATCCGCATTTAAAGACCAAAATATGGGCAATTCCTCTCACAGATTAGAGGCGTCGGTTCGAAGGTTAATTTTCATTCAAGGATTGCATTAAGTTTAATTTTCTGAAAGGATTTTTAGATTTATTTTAAAGTTACATTTATTTAGAAGAATGATTTTAACTCCTGCACCATTGAAGAAGAAATATTTATTGCTTTTCTCAACTTTCCAAATGAGAAAGAAGCACTATTATTTTCAAAGATAAATAATAAAAACGACATAATGCAATTTCTATTAATATTAAGAATCTGAAATAAATTTTTAAAATGCAAGCACATCCAGTTGCTTTCAGGTTGCGTACCAATACATAAGCTTAACATCAAAGCATGCTTGCATGTATGTTAGACATCACTACTTCTTTATTTCTAAAGATATCCCAATGATTTGTGTTGTGAAGTTATATACACTGTATATAAGCAGTTATATAGCATAGATAAAGTATTTCATAAGTAGTTGCCACATCTCATTAGAACAACAGTGTCTCAGTTAACTTGAAATTTGAAATTTTTTATGAGGTTTTGAATTAATTCTCATTATCTTACATTTTACATGTAATTCTCATCATCTTAAATTTTGCATTTAATTTTTATCCTCTTATATCTTGCATTCTAATATTTTCACCTGGTGGGAGGCAAAATTGCTAAGAGTTTATCATAAAATTTCTGTAGCGAGAATGACGCGACGGACGCCCAGCAAAAAAATCTGTCTGGGAATTTCTCATTTCCAAAGACAATCATTTGTTGAGTTAAGCATTATAGTTGAAGAGAGGGAGACACGACATTTGGACTCTAAAAGAAGCCAGTAAATTTACTTACATTATTACTTATTTAAATTTCGGAATACTATTTTAAAGAAAATCTACTTATATCTAGTCGATAGGAATCTTAATATAAATAAAAGTCATTGTGGCTATGTATGTGGGTATGTGTCTATGTGTGTGGTTATGTTCCACAACTCCTCCTAAACCAATGGACTCTTTTCAACCAAACTTTGCACACTTATTATTCAAGACAAGGGGAAAACACTTATGAACTTTTCTAAATCCGAAAGTTAATTATGCAGTCGGTTATTAGAAATTAACCGAAACAGTTTTTCCGCCGTAACTTCGGATCAAATTGTCCGACAAAAAATATTTTTATACCATCTTAAAGCTCAAAATGTTACCTTTTCAATGGTATCAATTTTACATCTATGACGCTGTTCCTTCAATTTTTATTAATTTTTTAAAGTGTAATAATTGTGAATTACGTGCAGACGATTTTGAAATAATGCAAATTTATAGCTACTGCGTTGCTAGGCAGCGGTTAGACTTTGATCTAATTTACCTTTATTTCTGAAATTTTTGTTTATTTTTATAAATATGTTTTATATAAGAAGAGAGACAACCGTCAACTTTTAAAGCCCGAAATCTTTTTAAAATTTCAGTTAATTGGAAACAAAATACGGTTTTGGCATTTTCAATGATATTTTTCGAAAATATGTATTATGTCACAAAAACTATTTTTTTCACATAATAAAGGTTTAAAAATAAACTTTTCATGATGCAACTTTCATTTCCGTTCAATTCGTTGACCTCATTTTAATAATTTTCCAAAAATTAAATTGTGTATAAAATTTACAATTTATAACACTTTTTTTATTGGTGAAGAACAAGACTACATAAGAACTGCTGCTAGATCACATTAGAAGAATTTTCGATGAAGAAGAATTTTATTTTTTTTTTTATTCATATTTATTCTAACGCTTTTTCTCACTTTAAAATTTACTATGTAATTAATTTTCCCAAAACATCTGTTAAAATCTTTCTTATACTGCAAGATTTATGAACAAAATGTGAAGTACCTATGCACAAATATTAATAACTTACGGAGAAAATTAGCTTTGGGGGTTTTCAAAAATCGTCTGGTTAAATTGATATTCTCATTTTAATTATAAAACGTTTCAAAAGATAAAAGAAATTTGGGTATTGAAATTTTCTACACAAAAGTAGTTTTTAACATCAAAAATATTAGACATGAAAGTATTTTAATCCCGAGCAAAGCCAGGCATAATAGCTAGTCAAGGATAAATTTTAACTTGTACGTTGAAACATTATGCTGGATAAGAAGAGATAACATTTAAATCTTAAATGTTACTTAGCTGGACAAACTATACATTTATTTTGCTAATGCGGTCCTTTGGCTGTGTTCATCATTAAAGTAAATTATTTATTTTCGCTTCGAAGTATCAGCCTTTTATAGAGTCTCCTTGGACATAGTAAACAGGGATATTTATTGCTATTGAT
>BGPR01003692.1:0-21407 GCA_013235015.1 Araneus ventricosus
TCATTACTTCGTTCAATTTACGTATTGCTCTGAATTCTAAATTATTGAATAATCTTTGTTTTCTTCTAGTAATGGAGAAATCAAATTCTTCCAATTGCTTCTTCAATATCTTTTCTCTTTAAGGCATTAGGAGAGCATTTTGTAAAGTCCGTTGTATAAAAGTTTCAGACAACGGCAAGCTATATTCTAACAACTTTAAATAAAGTTGTAAGTATCAAATTATGTAAGTATGTCCTTAATTTTAAATTTCACAATATTAAGCAGGATTTATTCGAGCAACATAATAATTTAGCCTGTAATTAATTTTTAACATAAGATTAAAGTTTTGTCATTATTAACTTTGAAAAAACGTTTGAAAATTATTCGTGATATAAATGAAACATATCTTTATAAATGTAGAAAAGAGTTTGAGAATTTTTGCCAGAAAAAAATGTCCTTTAGCATAACAATTGAAATACTAGTTTAATATTTCTGAAAGTTTTTTACTACTTAAACGCGATAAAAAAAAGAAAAAAACTGCAAATGAATTTTATTTGAAAATCAGACATTCGGGTGTCGTTTTCTTTAAAACACATTTATACACACACAGCTTAAAACAAATGTGTTGCAAATTCTCACAAAAAAGCTGAAGTAAAATAAGTTTTGAATCTTCTTCATACCTGTTTCTGTATCTGTAGTGTGATCTATTGATGGCACGTTGAATCTGCCCAGTTGAAGAATAAATCCTTTGCTAGTCCATTCACAGAAATCTGCTTCGAAGTCGCATGCAACTGTAAATAAAATGAAATAAAAATTATATAATTTTTTGATGTAGGAATAATTAATATATATATATTACGCAGAATTGTCTGTGACGCTCACGTGATTTGGCTACGTGCCAGAAATTCAGACCAGAGAGTCTGTCTACAAATTAGGGATACTATTTTGATTCTACGATGATTTAATATCCATTAAGAGTTATAAAAGAATAAATATATTTTCCCAATATAATCTTTCACCATTTTTGTTTATTTTGCGTTTGCTTTTTTTTCTATGAATGTTGCGGAAACACTGAATCTTTTTGATAAATTATAGGATCTTCAAAGTATCCAACAGACGGAAGTTATTGATATTTGACAGGGTTTTTTTTCTTTTTCTTTTTTAGCTAAATTAAGCAGTTTCCTTTCTCTTTTGTTTTATGTTTACTCATCCAGGGAACTCCGCAATATCAAATAGAAGTTATACTCTAATTTATTTTTCCGATATCTTTTTGTTGAATTATGACGCATCGGTCGTTTGCTTTCATTTATATTTAATTCATCCACGCGAAACTCCATAAGAAAAATTGTGTTACCAGTTTTTGTTAAGAGGATTTTGAATATTTATATATTTTATATTTTTTCCTTAACCGCGCGCGTTCTTACACTGAAAGGCTCCCTTTACTTAAAGATTTTCGTTAATGAATCTGTAACAATCAGATCTGAGATATTGTTGGCAAACTGAAAGCCCGTCTTAGACGGGCACAAATATTCTAGTATGCTAATGTTTGTATGTTAACTCAATTTCCCAACCGACATTGGATTTCTTACTTCTACGGGGTCTGCAAAATGGAAGAGAAAATCAGATTTACGGAAACAAAGAAAAATGTAGGGTCAGTAACCTTCTAGAACCGTTAAAAGTTCATAAACATTTAATACATAATTCGAGAAAAACAAACAACAATCCATCATTTAAAAATTATTTACATTTTATTTTGGTCCAAATTTAACATCTAGAACAATCATACGACAAGAGCTGTTCGAATCTTTTTGCCGACACACTCGTAATAACCACGTTGCATTGAACAATACACCCTCAAAATCAGGGGTGTACTGCTTTTTTCCACGCGAGAAATAAATAAGAAAAAATATCTAAAACGTCTTTAAGCGCGAATTTTGTACCCAGGTTAGAGCATTCCAGCTCTGCTTATTTTGCAACTACGCCACTGCTCCAGATGGCATTGTTTTCCAAGTATATCTCGGATAAACCCTGCTGTTTGCTTAAATTAAGCTTTGTGTTAAGTTGCCGTAAATGAAACATATTAGCCAGTTCCCGGTACGTGAAATGCTGTATGTTTCTTCTGAGTAATCCACTGTTCGATTGAAAAAGTGGCTCTACTTAAGCACACGGTGCGGTCCGCTAAAGTTGAATTTTGTTTCTCTCGCCAAATGTGGTAACCTTCTTCATTTTATTGGCAACCCTAAAACGTTGCCAGAATTTGCATACGGCTGTCTCTTTCTTTTGCCTTCTGTCGTTCACACTGTGCGGTTGCTTTTTTGAACCCTAACGTATTTTTTTTTTCGTTTTAGCCCTAGTTTCGTTTGGTTTATTCCAGGTCCTTCCAAAATTCCCGTTATGTCTTCTCGTGATAAACATCGCGCTGCCGAAAGCCAAGCTGGTCTGTTTGATTTAGAGTTTTTGTATGGGTTGAAGAAAGGAAGCAAGAAAGATGTGATTGAATGGTGTATGGGTATGAATTTGATCGCGAAAGAGTATGTACGAGGCGTGTTTTTTAAGTAAGGGCCGTTTTGCTGTATACACTAATAAGTGGCGCGCGCGCCGCAACGAGTGCTTGCGTCGTGTCCCGGTATCCCTTGGGAACAACTGTGCTCAGTTGCAGCTGTGTAAGTAACCTGTACGGTCTGTTCTGTGTCTTTAAAATGTTCAAGATTATCGAATCGCCCGCCCCGTGCGAGGTACGGTCAGTGATACGTTTTTTGTCGGCAAAAAACCTGTCTGCTGCAGACATTCACCGGCAGATTTGTGAAGTTTACGGAGCTACTGCCATGTGTGAAGGCAAAGTGCGTAAGATCATTGCGTCCGTGTTTTGGGATAGGCATGATGTTCTGTCGGTCGACTTCATGCAACGCAGAACCACCATAAATGCGGTAGCCTACGGCCAAATCCCGCGGAAGCTACGCAGAGCGATTCAAAACAAAAGACGCGGCATGCTGACAGAGGGAATTTTGCTACTCCATGACAATGCAAGGCCTCACACCGCAGCTCAGACACGAGCTTTATTGAACTCTTTTGGCTGGGAAGTTTTGGAACCCCCCTTCAGCCCCGACCTTGCGTCGAGCGATTTTCATCTTTTCCGCCATCTCAAACATCATCTCGGTGGCAACGATGACGAAGACGTGAAAACAGCCGTGACCTCTTGGTTATTGGAGCAGGCGGCAAGTTTCTATGAAGAGGGTATTCAAAATCTAGTTCTAAGGTCTGATAATTGTTTAAACAAGCTTGGAAGATTTGTTGAAAAATAGAGAAATGTATGTCGAATCTGAAAATAAATTTGGTTTTTGAAAATTTTCTTTCGTTTGGTTTTTATTTTCAAACGGCCCTTACTTAAAAAACACGCCTCGTACATATGTCCGACATCTGGAGAACAATTCCTTTAAAACTTGCAAAAATTCATGCTAAATTTCATACAATTTTATGTACTATTTGCAATTTTATGCACTATTTGCAATTTTATGCACTATTTGCAATTTTATGTACTATTTGCAATTTTATGCACTATTTGCAATTTTATGTACTATTTGCAATTTTATGTACTATTTCCAATTTTATGTACTATTTGCAATTTTATGCACTATTTGCAATTTTATGTACTATTTCCAATTTTATGTACTATTTGCAATTTTATGTACTATTTCCAATTTTATGTACTATTTGCATTTTTTTTCAATGGCGGTCATTAGAATCGCCGCCATCTTGAAACCATCCAAGATGGCGGATATTTGGCGACTTTTGGGATGGTTGGCGCGATTTTGAAAGTTTGGCGAGAAACCGCACCGTTTTCTTAAGTCTTACCGAAAAGGTCAACATCGCTTATTTCATGTTTTCATTACAGCGCTCTCTAACACCTTTAAGTAGCAATTCTGACTCTAAGATCCTATGTTTTGTTTGTTTCCATACACCTGATTTTCCTTGTCATTTTGCCCTGTATTTTTATTTTTAATTGCCCTGTAAATGCATGGTTGTCATTCAGTTATTGATCGCCAAGACATGATATTGATATTTCCTTAAATTCTTACGAACCTGGATGCGGACATTCATCTTCATATACTTCGATGTCGTCTATGGCTATGACAGGTCGAGCATAACCTCCTATAACTCCTTCTATGACGATCTGTAAAATAATCACGCAAAATTAATTAATAAACGCACTTATGTTAAATAATTATATTTAACAAAGAAACCCAGACAGTATGTACACTTGCAGCAAGTGCGATTTTTCTTGATGTTAGCTTGTCATGACAAACTTGATGCAGCAAACTTCCTGCAAAGTAACAAAGCATAATCAACAATCCACTTGCAAAACAAGTTTGCTGTGAAGTTGTCATGACAAACTTCACACCACAATTGCAAAACAAGTTTGCTGCAAATTTGATGCATCACACTTACACACCACGACCTGGCTACAGTTTGATATATCTGGTTCTGATCTTTGTCTCTGTTTAAAAAAAAACATCCGATTTTTAATAGCATCTCCTAGACAGTCCTTCTTTTTATTAATTCAATAAATCAATGATAATTGCTAAAAAAACTATCTAGGTCTTTTCATTTAAAAAATTTGAAAAATTCGCCATCTTTTTACTAAATAGAGACTCGCACTTCAAAGAAAATTATATATCGCCTTTTTCTTAATGTTGAAATTTTAACGTTCATAAACAAAATTAAACCTAAAAAACAGTCAATGTTTGTTGAAAAATAATAAATTACGTTTTGTCCCATATTTTTAAAAGTAATTACTTCTGAACCCTAATTTCATAATTTATTCTACCAGCAAAACGTAATTATTAGCGAAAATCGCTCTCTCTTTGACTTGAAATTATATTCTCAACTCAAAATTTAAAAAAATTAATGAAATCAAGAAAACAGTTTAAAATAAAACGTGTAGATGCACGATCTATAAGCGCAATCTATCTTTTCTTATCAAAGTCCCGCTGGCTGATTGGCTAAGGCGACTGGCTATGAAGTGGGTTGTTGTGGGTTCGAATCCGAGGTCGTCTTCGTACTCTGTGTTTGCTATAGTTTGCAATGAGTTTGACGCAACAAGCTTGCTGCAAACTAAAATTGTTATCTGAGAACCATGCTAATCAAAGGCAGCGGAGAGGGGAAAAGAATAAATTAGCTGATAAATTTCGAATTGTGCAGAATGTCACAAAAAATGTCAGCACTTACTTGATAAGGTTCATCGCTTCTAATCGTTCTCATGCCCTGCTTCCACGCATTTCCTTGCGAGTTGGTCTTACTCCAGACGGTTGTGTTTCCGGCATCAGTTCTCACGATTAAGTTCAAAGTCCCCACATCCTCTCCGTACATGTGATACCAGAAGTTGAAGCAACGTTTCTCTGTGGCTTTCTGTTTCAGGCTCACCAGGTGGGCTTTCTGACCCTTTCTGTACATCCAGGATGCACTGATGTACATGAAGTAACCTAAAAGTGACATATAGTTGTGAGTGTTACAACAACAGTTTTCTCTGATATTTAAAGAATTTTTGAGACATGTTGAGAGTCTGCTTCGAGATTATTCAGAAAAAACGAGCGAGGTAATTGGACACTGCAATTTCCGGCCATTTCTAGAATTTTTAAAAGAAGACGAGGGATTATTCCTTAAGTCGTAAATCAAATAGGAAAAATTAACAAATCTTTGTACGTATGTTTATAATTATGCTTTGTAGGTATGTTTATAATTATNCTTTGTAGGTATGTTTATAATTATGCTTTGTAGGTATGTTTATAATTGTGCTTTGTACGTATGTTTATAATTGTGCTTTGTGCGTATGTTTATAATTGTGCTTTGTACGTATGTTTATAATTGCACTTTTGCACTTATGTTTATAATTGTGCTTTGTACATATGTTTATAATTGCGCTTTGTACTTATGTTTATAATTGTGCTTTGTACGTATGCTTATAATTGTGCTTTGTACTTTTGTTTATAATTGTGTTTTGTACATATGTTTATAGTTGTACTTTAAACGCACGTTTATAATTATGTTTTTTTCGTATGTTTATAAAGTGTTGAAAATCTTTTTAAGCCACTTTTAATTAACTTCACTTATATCGAGTTTCTACAGATGAAATTTTGTAATTTATTTTTCACCCAGTTCCTGATGTACTAGAGGATTCAAATGTTATACATTTGTGCATTCTCGATGACAATACACTATTTTAATATTTTCAGAACTTATCTGTCCGTTAAACATTAATTAAATTAAATTTTCAATTAGTACCAATGGCTCACCCGTAATGAGTTTGAGAAACAATAGATCTCAGGATTAAAAAGTAGAAAATAATTAAGATAAAAAAAATTTTGTTTTTTAGTCTGCTATTAAAAGGGTGTTATATTAACTTTTTTAATTAAATATATTTGTAGAAATGAAAACTATTTCAATATGTGTTTCTACATAATTTGCAAGACAGTTTAGTTCAGGATGGTTTGAAGGAAAAAGAAAGAGTTCCCGAGTGAGGGAATACTGTCAAAATAACAGTTTTATGAGTGAAAGAAGCTCACCTTTCCTGCCAGTGTGATCTGACTGAGGCCCGTAGTTCTGCGGCGACTTTTTCGCTCTTGTCCAAGTAACAGCCGTTATGTCATTATCGGGATGCCATCCACATTCATTGTAATCAAAAGTGCAGTTCAGAGCTAGAAGTGATAATCAAGAATTACTAATATAATAGCCCAGACCTGTCTCTCGGTAACGCTCAGACGTCAATAAAACCCGCGCCATAGCACTGCGAGACGTTAAACATCATCATTTCATTCTTAGAGAACCTAAATTTCAGTGATTTTAAAAGAGTAATTGTCGTTCTAACTTCAAATTTAATAGCTCTAAAATAGTGAAATAAAATTTTCTATCGATTGATATGAAATTTATCGCGCTATGATCAATAGTTCCCGAGAAATTTTAAATTATATTAATCCTTTATATCAAATTAATTTCCGTTTTTTAATAGAAAGTATTAAATTACGTCAGTGGTATATTATGCCCGTGATATAGTTTGGACGCCGCGATGCATCTGATTATTTAGTGCAATCGTGATGATATAATTTGATAATATTTTTTGGCAACGTTTGACAAGCAGAGAAGTGCTTTGTTTTGATTAGAATTTCAAAAAAGAATTCTTTTGGAATTTTAACTTTTGACTTGCGTTTGACAAGATGAGAATTTCATGGTTATTGAATTATAATAAAATTGTTAAACAACGAAAAAAACGGAACGTTATATACAAAGAGGTTTTTTGAATAAAGAAATATGTAAATAATATGTAAACAAAAAAATATTTCCTGTCATAAATCATATGTTTATTTTATTTGTTTTCAATCAATGTTAAATATTTCTCTCGCATATATATTTATTAAAGCACGTCAAATTTGACGGGAAATCTCTCGAATGAAGAGGCAGTTTACACCCGTCATACCATGACGGGTGATTTCCTAGTAAAATTAATAATAATAAGATTTTTTATTACATGACCAAAATGTATGTAGAAGCATTATTCATTTGCCTGGAATTATATAAATATATTAATAAAATGATTCCATCCGTTTTTGTTGCACTCTAATTTAAATATCCATGTTTTTTTTTTATTTAAATTTTTAAAATGAATAGAATCTGAAAAAATTCTTATTGTATTCAAAGGAAGCCTCAACTTTTCTTAAATCGAATCGATGTAACTTTTCCGATTGACTTGTTATTTTATTGGCAACGAAACAATTGACTAAATCATAGATTCGCAAGATTAAAAGGACACTCTGTATGTTTCTTTTTTCATTTCTTGGCCGCCAAATTGTCAGAAGGTCGGAATCTATGTAATTTTAAATTACATTTTCGCACAATGGCAAAATTGTTTAACGAAAAATATCGTGGAGAAATTTATCTAAATTTTCAAATATTTTCTGTAAGCAGATTCAAAATATCGATAACAGTTAGTTCAACGAAAATTTGATGAATTATCAAGTAAAGATATTTTTGATCCAAGTTAAATTTAGCATCTAAAAAAGGAATATGATCATTATTCTTGTATTTCAAGGTGATCATTATGGCAAATGTTGTTTTGTAATATGTTATAATAAAAATTTATCAAACAGATAATAATTCAGCGGGAGGGAAAAAAATGAGTTTAAATAACGAAAGTGCATTTATCAAAAATATTTCTTTGTGTAGGTTATTAGAGAAATGATGCCGTTACGTTAATAAAATACATCATAACCATGAAACTTACAGTCAGGATAGACTGCATTTGGGTCACAGTTTACGTAGTTGATGTTGTCGATGGCGATGTCCTGGAGTTCATTGGAAACTTTTGGATAAATTGCGTTTCCGTGGAATTCAATCTGTAAATTAGGAGGAAAAAGTTATAAAAATGATGAGCATGAATTCCGAAGAACCAATAATAAGTAGGGTAGAGCGGGGCTAGTTGGGCATAGGGGCACGTTGGGTCAGTCGCGATATTTTTTAATAGTTTTCGGTATTTAATGCTGCCGTTCAAGAGTGTATTATCCCACCTTCCTTCTTCCACATCAGCGTCACTGCAGAAGTAGCGTTCATTCAAGAACTAGCCAGAATTATCTAATTTTTACTAAACTGAGTAAATTTCCTCACTTATGAGTAATTATTTTTTTCTTTGCTTATAAATTATAATTTCCATTTTAACAAGTAATATTCAGGAAGATAATTCTTTATTGTTAATTTTGGGCTTGTTTGCTCATCGAAATGCTTTCAGAATAAATCTCAACACTCATGAGAAACAAAAATGGCGATATGGGGCTAGTTGGGTCATTTTGAATGGGGCACGTTGACCCGTGCTGTTATACAGAGTTTATCAGGATGTACGTTGTAGAAATATCTCTGAATATGTGGGGTGGAATTCTACCAGATTTATTATGCAAGATACTTGTTATGAAAAACCATGCGGACTCAATTTTGATTATAATTAAACAATACTATTTGACGATGTCCATAAAAGCTGTATCTCAGTTTGTATTGAATAGAAATGCACAAAATTTGTGTACAATACACATATTGTGTATAATAACACAACTACGTTACTTAAATTAATAAAGTATAATAATATAGAAGAATGTTTTGTGATAGTCGCTTCATGTTAGTAGTGGCTCAACTTACCCCGCATTCGGGGCAGGTTGGGCCAAACGACTTGGTGTCAGTTTGAGATTTTAAATTAATACTAATAGTTCATATATTCAAATTTTACTGTGGCGAATGATTTCTGAAGGTTCACTAATAGTGTCAGCTTAAAAAGCTTTTTAAAAATTTAAATTTCCCTTTTTTAAAAAGTCTTAAAAGAAAAAACGGCCCAACTAAGCCCGGTCTACCCTACAGTAGACTCTCGGCTATCCGACTTACTGTTGCGGAAGTGCAGGCCGGATTATAAAAAAAGTCACATAGGCCGTAGTTTTATAAACGCTCACTTCATACCTAACCCATGCCAGTCAAAAACACATTTTATACCCAAACCTACTGTTATTCATATTTTCTTTACTCTTAACAGAGGCCAGTAGTTTAAAACTATTTGTTATGTATTGTTCTGTATGTTTTAAAAATGTATTACAGGAAAAGGAAGTCCAATAAATAAAATATTGTATACAAGTTAAGATAAATTTCATGAAGTCTAACTTAATTGCGGAAGACATAAAACCATATACACTGTACAGCGTGGATGTATGCACTTTTGAAATAAGCAAAATATTAACGCAAAATACAAGCTTAATGCTTTTAAATATTGTATAAACTTCTTTTATTGTTCGTTTATAAATTAATACGCTAATGTGAAAAGTTAGACCGAAGATAAAAGAATTGAAAATGAGAATTTTTAATTTTTGATTCGAGCTTCGGCAAAGTAAACTATTCCTCATTTGACTGAGAAGAATTATTTTTTTATCTTAGACGGATAATACGTAGGACGAATTCGAATAGTCGCGAGCCGGATTGTCTATTTAATGTTCTTCCATTTAATGGCAGAGAAAAGATTATTTGCAAAATGGCAGATGCCATATAAAGTAGTTACAAGGAGACAAAATTTGGTTACATTGAGGCGCGTTTAAGCAAATGAACAGTTATGGGTCTTTAAATAAGATTTACAACTCATGAGCTTACATCTCATAAATTTTTCTGTTAATATTTTACCTATGTTCAAATTTTTCGCGATATTTGCGTATCATTAAAATTAGTCAAAAGTTTTTAACACAAATTTTAACTTAAATTTTAACAAAAAGAAGCGAAAAAATTGTTAGACATTTACCATTCTGCCAGCAGGATAGTTGCCGATGTATACGGATTCAAACTGCCATTCTTTTCCTGTAGCATCTGTTCCTTTTCGCTCAAATCGTAGAGTTGAAGAAGACCAGCCAGGGGGTTTTACGTACACTTGTAAGTGACCTAATTATTCAAAAATAAAATTAAGAAGCATTTAGGGAATTTGAGAGTTTTATAAATTCTGCATGATTCTAATAATCTTTTAAGAAGATATTCTATAAAGTTTATTTACATCATAAGACAGAACAGAAGGAGATTAGTTTTATAAATTTCGCATGATTCTAATAATCTTTTAAGAAGATATTCTATAAAGTTTATTTACATCATAAGACAGAACAGAAGGAGATTAGTTTTATAAATTTCGCATGATTCTAATAATCTTTTGAAATATGTTATGAAAGGATTATTAAAATAAGTATTTTAGGAAATATTTTTCCATTTTACATCACAAATGGATTACAGTGAAATAGAAAGCCTGTCAATTTATTATGAAAAATCTTCTTAAAAAACACACTTTCAATTTTTAATCTTCTTTTAAACTAACCAGAAAGGCTTTGCACATTGATTTCAATTTTTTCAAATAAAAATATATAGTCTTTTAGTATGGAATGCTTACTACAACGTAAATCCTTTTTATGAAATTGATTTCATAATATAATTTAGATTTCATTTTGACTTACTATAATTGTTTTAGTCACTCAAACGTGTTTATTTAGTTCCTTAAAAAAACAAACACTGTTCTAAAAAACTGTTATCTTCTGAGATCAATGATTTTCAGAAATTACCAAACTGGTGAAATAAATATCTGAAGTGTTTTCAAATTTTCTAAGATTTTTTTTCATTCTAATTGGCACATCTACCTGATTAATTTTAAAAATAAAATATTCATTGGAAAACGGCTTTACCTCCTCCTTTGATGTTGAAATGATAATAAAATTCCAGTCTGCAAGAGTAGGAAGTGGCTCCAAGAGCCGGTGTTCGCATCACTGCATCAGTATTGTACTGATCTAAAATTAGAAAGAAATACAGTCAGATAATATCATTCCTTCCACTTGAAGTAAATATAATTTTAATTTAGGTAGTTCAAACGATATCTTCGCTCATTTTTCCTTTCTCGTATACGAAGTACACAAAGAGAAAGTATTGTAATCGTCAAAAAATTCGAACACGAGATTTTGGCGAATCTCCAACCTCCCTGAGTCCGAAAAACACAATTTTGGAATTATGTCAGTCTGTCTGTGAACACGATAACTCGAAAACTATTAGAGCTACGGGGATGAAATTCGGTATGTGATCTAGACACGTCATTTGTAGGTTCTTTCAAATTTTGGTCAAAATCCGTCAAAGGGAAGTCTGACTATTTGTATGTCCGCGGTCATGTGAACGCTATAACTCAAAAACTTAAATAGCTAGCTGGACCAAATTTGGTACACAGTTTTTTCATCAGAAATGTAGGTCCGTATAAAATTTTGGGCCAAATATGTCAAAGGGTTGACCGTCTGTCAGTATGTATAATCGGATACTTTTGGACATCATAACTTCTTTAAAAAATTACTTAGATAAATGACATTTCGTATGTAGTCTTGAAACTCTAATTGTAGATTTGTCTCCAATTTTTGCTTAAATCGGTTAAAAAAAGCGTTGAAATTACCTATTCGGTTTTTTTCTCCATTTTACGCACAAAAAAAAGCTGCGAACGCTGTTTTCCCCACCTTAGGGAATACCGCAAGTTTTCCGTCTCGCGGTGTATCTCCCCCCCACCCCCACCCGTGTTATTCGTACGCGAGAAAGTGTTGGGGAGGTGACTCCCGCTGGTTTTTCTTTAAATACGCAGTGATGTTACGTATAAAAATATACGAATTGCACATCGATTATGTGTACTGGCAATATATGAAATTCAAGAATTCTATGGAATATTTAAAGTCCTCCCACGTACGAACTTTTATGTCGGTTCACGCTTAGTTTAAAGAATCATCGTGCAAAAAATCCAATGGTGATATGTCTGGGAATCCAGACAGTGGCGTTCGTTGCTGTCTGGCAGTGCGCGAACGCGACTTGGAAGTACATCAATTTAAGTATACATGATTACTGAGATTTCATTCAATACTGTAAGGTAGAGAGTTTCACCCTGTGAGGCGTGTCCCTCTTCAAGGAGCTCAGGAACAGAAAAAGAGGACACAAGAATTTTGGAAGAAAAAATCCAAAAGAAAAATCCCTAATATAGAATGTAGAACGCTCTGTCATAATATTACCTATTCATTTAATCCTTAAGGTCGTAAATTTATACTGAAACTAAATTTGTAACATTCGATGAATCTATATTTCACGAATCCAGAAGTTCCAGATTTTTAAGACATCGGTTAGGCCACAATCATCCCTACTAATATACAAAGCTCGGACTCAATCACTAGCAGGCTAAAAGAAATTTGAATTATTCAAGTAAGCATTAAATTCCTATTACTTACAGAATTGTTTGCCAGTAAGCACTGCAAAGTAACCTTGCTTGTTTCCCGTGCTGTCACTGTCTGGCGCGGTTGAATTTTTCGAAATTGAGAACACTTCTGCATTGACACGTTTCCATTGGTAGACACTCCATGCTGCTGTGTTGACCAGACCACACATGTCCTCGTGGAAATCACACTTTCCTGATAGAAAAAAAATTAAATGAGCGTAAGTCTGCTTTTGCAATTTGCGAGATGCCTGACGAAGAACCGAGTTAGAAACCAGAATGTGTCATTACCACACTGCTTTTCATCCGAGCCGTCGGCGCAGTCGTCTTTGAAATCACACTTCTGTTCCTTCGGGATGCATTGACCTTTGCTTGCACAAGGGAACTCGTTTAAAGTACAACGTTTTTCGGGTGTGGGAGTGGTTATTTGAGGTGGGACCGTTGGAAGAGGAGCTGTGGATAAAAAGGTAAAGTTCTTTAATCAATTGCCTATACAAGTGAACCAGGTAAACGGAAGAAGAATACAATCAATTTAATACAATCAATAAGAATACAATAATAATAATAATATAATCAATACAATAATAAGAATAATATTATCAATATAATAATAAGAATACAATCAATACAATCAATTTTAAGAACACAATCAATACAATCAATTTTAAGAATACAATAAGTTTAATACAAAAATTAAAGAAAATTCAACCACTGATTAATTTTTCTTTAATTTTTGCTAGACAATTGCTTTTGAATTTTTTATAGTTGTTCTTATTCAAAGTACTTAAAATACCATATTCAATAAAAAAAAAAAACTGTAATTTTTTTCTTAAAAAAAAGGAACTTTATATCGCAACAGAAATTATGTCGAATTTTTTCGGTTAAAATTTTGTTCTGTTTTCTGTTGTTTCCGTCTCTAGAAAAATACAAAAAAAATTCTAGAGAGACTTAGATGTTGAGAATACAAAAACAATTATGCTCTTTCTTTAGACTTTCACTAGTTCATTATTTTAAAATTATATTTATGTTAAAATATTATTAGCATTACTAAAATACCTATACTTCAATGTTTGTTCAGGATTTGTTCCGCTTTTGAATAAAATGTTCTGAACTATCCTTTTTTTTCACTTTTTAGGTAAGTAGTTTATAGAAAAAAAATTAAAAATAATTTTGATTTAATGTTCTGTAACTTAAGAATTTGAGTGGTCCTCGCCGTTTTAAATCGTGGACAGATCAGGAGGACAACACCTGAATTGGGATTGTAATCTCTAAATTTCTACGTCACACAAACGTAGAGCTGTTTGGCACACGAAGGCAATTTCAGTGGGCACTATGAACAGTGGGTATTCACGCGGGGGATCATTGTGGGGATAAAGTATCCAAACCGATGTTCTTCCATTCCGCATTCCTTTCTTCAGCACTCGCAAGCAAAAATATCCCATTGTTTATTCACTTTCTGTTTCCAATAAAAATCATTCCTCTCAAATTAATCTGAATGCTCTTTAAGCCTTTTTTCATTGTTCATTGATTTAAAAGCCTTCCATTGCGAGCATTTTAAATATTTTTCTTAATGTTCTCTGGAAAAAAGTATAAAACCTTACATCATAAAATTTAAATACTTAAAGGGGAGTCAGTACCCTATAAACTTTCAAAAATTCGATTTTTGTTATTTTTATATATTTGAAATCTCTATTTTAAGACATTTTCAACAATATAAGTCTTTTGTTCGTGTCCACATTAGAAGTTAAAATAAACTTTAGAAAACTGTAAACAGATTAATGTAATACAAGATTATTACCTTTAACTTGAATTATCTCAAAAGCAAGAGATGCGTTTTGATACTAAGTTTGAAAATAATATGAAGACAACTTAATTCAGTCAAAATTTTAACAATGAATTTTAAATCGAACAGTTATGGAAAAGATTCCTTTTCTTTCCACGAATTTTTTTATTATGTGTGCTTAAATTCTACAGCTTGCATAAATCTTCTTTAAGTCAGACTACTGTCAATCATATTTTTAAAACTGACTCTTTCAGTCAACCAATGTTCAGTTACGAAGGCATTTTCCAGTTATATATTATCAGACATTTCGTAACATTTTAAAATTCATTTAATTTTTTTAAAGACGCTTTGTTAAAGAGGCCAGCCTGGTGTTGCCTTCAAGCAACACACCCAATTTTAACTTCTAAATCTTGCCCTCAAGCAACACACCCAATTTTAACTTCTATAATCTTGCCTTCAAGCAACACACCCAATTTTAACTTCTAAAATCTTGAGAACAAGACTGAGGCCTTAAAGCCCGTTGTTGCCAATAGGATACATACTGAAATTTTTATTAAATCAATTTACAACATATAGATGGCAGCCTGAGTGCTGATAAAAAATAAAAATAAATTGATGCTTTTCATTTGAGGCTGCATCTTTTTAGCTTTGTCTGTTCCCTTGAGATTACCATATTTTATTCTAAAATGCTGGAGGAAATTCCTTATCCGAATTATTGTTTGCTAAAATTCATCTGTGTTTAACATTATAGAATTTTATCAAGGAATTTTTTTCTGAAATATAAAGCCCAGTGTTGTCAGTTGGTAACAAAATGTTTTTTAGCCATAAACAGTACTTAAAACAAAATAAGATTTTTAAAAATATTTTCCCATTCACGAAATGAAAGTCAAAAAACATTTTAAAATCAATTTTTAAAAAATCGGCTTTTAAGGGTTAAATTTTGCAAGACCTTTAAATCAAATCTAACTTTTAGAAACCATATCATTTCTGTGCAATGAAAATAAATTCGCGGTTAATACAATTTATGTGTGGCACTAAAGGTGAAAAAAAACCCAAGATAATTACTTATTTGAGGAACACATTTGTGGCTGAAGGAAATGTCATCTAATGCAATGTAGTTTGTTTTTCCTTTCGTTATGGTCATAGATCCTTCTATTATTACCTATAAATGATAAATGTAAAATACATTAATTACAAATATCTTGTTCATCTATAAAAGAATTTAACTTTGTAAATTCTACAAATTTTAAAAATAAAAATCACGTTTTCTGAATAAAACTATTAAATTATGTACTTTATATAAATTATTGTGGGAAATTATCACAAAAAACAATTGACGGTAGCCTGTCTCTGCGAAACAACCACTGGGATTGAGGGGCGTAGACTTGCCTACCTTACTCAACTGTGACTTTCTGTGACTAAAGTAGCTCTATGTGACTATTAACTCTAAAGTCTATAGTGACTATTAGTCTAGTTGACTATGCGACTCTATCTATGTAAAATTCTTCGTGATTTTCACCCACTTTGCAACTCGACTGTGACTAAACCGTAATTACAATACCTAAAATTCTTTTTGCAATCTTCAATGTCCACCTTTCCCTATTAAATGAAACTAAAATCAACTCTCTATGCTATTTGGTTGCGGAGCTATAAGCATTTAACTTTGGTACGAAATTCGACGTAATTCACCAATTCTTCAGTAATATTTCGCTCTATAGATGAATGAATTTCCGCAGACTGCGTGCGCGCATCGGTCGCTGTGACATCATCAAAAGTTTTCGTGATTTTCACCAATTTTGTAGCTCGACTGTGACTAAACCGTACTTTCAAATTCTAAAATTCTTTTTGCAATCTTCAATGTTCGCCTTTCTCTGTTAAATGAAACTAAAACCATCTTTCTATGTTATTTGGTTGCGGAGCTATAAGGTTTAACTTTAGCACGAAATTCGACGTAATTCAACAATTCTTGAGTAATATTTCGCGCGGTCGATGAATGAATTGCCTTAGCCTGCGTGCGCGCGCATCGGTCGTTGTGACATCATCAAACTTTTCGTGATTTTCACCAATTTTGTAGCTCGACTGTGACTAAACCGTACTTTCAAATTCTAAAATTCTTTTTGCAATCTTCAATGTCCACCTTTCTCTGTTAAATGAAACTGAAACCAACTCTCTATGTTATTTATTTGCGGAGCTATAAGCGTTTAAGTTTAGAGCGAAAAGCGTCATAATTTTTTCCTTTCCCGACGCGCCATTAGAGCACTATGGAGAGACGTAATTCTACGTCAAAATGTATTTTTATTTGCTGTAATATACTCCTTTCCATGTTTCAACCGATTTTTTAAAAATTTAGTAGCACTTATAAAGCTGTCATTTTTTCGACTGCATCAAATTTGTGGAATCGATCGAAAGGAAGCCGTCAGAAATGCATTCTAGGTATTCTTCAGTACCGAACTGAAAAACGCGCAGTATCGTGTCAGTACACTTTAACACCACACCGCCGTCTCTAGAGCTCATGTGGCTCCTATCCGGTAGGTGAACTTTATTGAGTTGCAAGAAGATAAATAAATTTACAGCATACAGAAGAATGGCAAATGTAGAAATAACAAAGCTGGTGTTTACACATAGAATTGACAATAAAATAAAGGAATGTCTTGATTATCACGGTGTGAATGCAAGAAAAAATGATGACGAACAACATGAGGAACCTTACATCAATGCACAGATTTTTGAGTAACGTAGTAAAAGATGGGGAACCACTGCGTGTTAAGTGTGGAATACAAGGAATAGGGAGATTACTATTAATGAATTATGAGAAAGAAAGGACTTAGTATGCTCAGTTTATTGAATGGAGGAAGTTAGAATTATTGTTCAAAGGCAGTTGAGTAAATATTCCAGTCGCATTATATTTTCATTGTCTATTATAAATTTAATCATGTTTATTATTCTCTTTCTTGAAATCGGATTATCAAGAATTCTTTGGAACCGCAGACTTTCCAGTGAAGTAGAAGCCTTCCTAACACGCCGAGAGAGAGTCAATGGGCAAGACGTCGCATAGTGGATGGGATCGCTGACTTCACCACAGGCACAAGAGTCACTCACTATCCGATAAACGGAAGCGGTTAAGGAATGGAGGGAATGGACCGTGTCCTTGTGGTAGTGCACGAGAAAATCAAAGGAAAATCAAGGACCCGCTGATATTTTTCTTAACTCTAAATCCTTACGTTATTCAACCCTTTAAAAAAAGTTGACCAATAATGTTTTGAATTGGAGATAGCACCACATTTGGTGTCCTCTCCCTTTCTCATTCAGGAGGAAATTTGAGGATTAAGGAAACTAATATTTTACACAATAAAAAAAGCTTCTAAACTGTAATTTTTTTAGCTTTAAAGATAGTTTTTAAAAAGAGATATAAAATAATAGTTCAAAAGTTGCAGAAGTTTTCTTATTTTAAATTTTAAACACTTTAAACTCCTTGTCAATCCAAATGTTCTAGCGTTGTTCTTAAATTCAGTACTTTAAGGTCGGTTATCTTACAAAAGGAATTATTTTGTAAATTAATTTGATAGATTTTCATTTTAAAATCTTTATGATAATTAAGGCGAATATCTTAGTTCTTAGAAAAGATTTTAATTTTTGCAATCTTAAATGAAAAGAAAATAAATCTTCAAATGCGTATTTAAAATCACACTTAATTCTTATAAGGAGTTATTCGTAATAAAGATGTAGCAAGACTATTAGAAACTTACAAATAATATATACAGGATGGGCCAAAATTCCTTAAGTGAAGTTACCGGTAATAATCAAGCAGACATAGAAGAGTCATTCTTATATAAGAACATGTGATCCTAAGAGCTGAAAAGATTCCCATGATAGTCAAGCAACCAACCGTAGTCAGGCCTGATTATCCTGTTTGGATTTGTTTCATGTAGGAAACTGCATTTTCAAGGGACTGTGTGGTGTAATGAATGCGCACAACTGGCACCTGTTGGCGTCTGAAAGCGTACGAGCAACAAGCCAACATGGTGCACAACAACACTTCAACATAAACGTTTGGAATGGCAGCATGGGAGAATGTTTGCTCTACCCTTAGTTACTGCTAACACGTTTCGACGGAAGAACAAATCGGATAATATTGGAGAAAGTGTTTCCAGAGGTGCATTAGGCATTCGCAAGCAACAATCTGGTGTCCTTTCCTTCGCTTTACTGCACTACCACGGCGACTCATCTAGTGGTCGCAAACTGCCTATCAAATCACACGTCCCTATGCAAAAGTAGCTCGTCTATCCATGCCTGATTTATCTTTAACTAGCAGTACGCGCACGGCGTTGCCCGTGGGATCGTTATTTCAACAAAATAAAAAAAATGCCCGCATACAATTACATAAATAAAAGTTTCAAAAACGAAATCAAAACAGAAATATATATTATTGAGTTGGTCCGCCTCTTTTTCCTCTCGACCGAGTACCGTTTAATCCAAAACAATGTTAAAAAATTACAATGTGATATTTATTACACCGCAAGCAAAGTATGAAAGGCAAAGAAATAAGTTAAGACGCGCTTAAAAATAATAATCGAAGTAACCGAGTAAATAAACCATCTCCTCGCAGAACGCGAAAGTAATGACGTCACCCTGGCCTTTCAGCCAATGAAATTGCCCGCAACGTTCCGGAGACTATCGTGGGCGGAAGCTTCGCTAGAGGAAACATATCGTTCATCTACCAGGAAAAAATTAATTTAAAAAAAAACTAAAAAAGATATTTTAACCATTCTCATTTTAAATCCGACAGAACCGTTGCAGTTATAAGCTGAAAAAAATTGAAAATAATAGTGTTATTAGAAAGTCGGATGCGACAAATTTAAAATCAAAACCAACATTTAGACGGCAAAACTGACTGATTTTTAAAAAATTCTCAAAATTCAGTAATTTACGATAGAAATTCAAAACTAACTTCATTAGAACGGAAATCGCGTGTTCTTTCCGATGGTCTATCTATTTTTGTCGTACAATTATTCGAAACCATTCTATTGAGAAATTAGTGCGAAAAATCAACCAAAACAACACAAAACATTAAATAAAAAAATTTCTAGATTAAAATTTAAAATTTCGGCTTCGAGGTGCATTCAGCCACCATCGCGACTACCTGTGTACCAAATTTCATGGCTGTAAGTGCGATAGATTCGTCTGGACATCGCAGACAAACACACACACACACACGCACGCACACAAACATTGCCTTTTATAAGTATAGATGAAGAATGTATACAGGACTTTTGACTTTCTCTATATTCAAAAATAAATTTAAAAAAAAACTGGAAAATAGTTGATTCGAACAAGGCATTTACTTGGAAGCTGCTGTCTTCGTCGAATGTGTATCTGTCTTCAGTGAAGAAATACCCTTCGGTGGCATCTTCTCTACTCCAGACTACTTTCTCGTCGCCGTTCGAAGCAGTTCGGGTTTTGATTTGCAAGGAAAGCGGGCCCAGCCCTCGGATGTCGAAGTACAGACGAATCTGTAGGAATAGGAAACGTGTGCGCACATAAATAAAGGAGAAATCTACACCAGTATAAAAAGTATATTCAATTTTTTTTATAAATAGTAAATTTTCAGACTAAATGCAACACATTTACACCTGATTTTAAACAAAATTAATTTATGAAGCAATTAAAATTTATGTGAATTATAAAATTTAGAGTATTTTAAACTAAGTTTACTTTATAAATATTTAAGGCCATTTTTTTAAAGTAGCACTTCCTATTATAACCATAATCGAAAAATGTTATTTTCTGATTCGCGTGGGATTTCATTTCAAAATATAAGATATGCACAAAAACAAACTATGTATAAATAAATCAAATCTATGAATAATTCAAATTTGCAACTTAAACTTTGCAATGTAATACTCAAAATTTTTAAGTGAATATTTCTTATTCTTAATAAACCTCTTATACCTCCACATTTATTATAGCATTGATATCAGCAATATAAATTTCAAAACCAAAACAAGAATACTTTCACTTTTTAAATTAATGTCAAAAATTATTACATCAAATGAAACATATGATTAAAAACATAATAACCCCAAACTTTTAAAATTAATATTTCTTTGTAAAATATCTTATATTCAACATGAATACCCCAAATTCCAAAATTTAATATTGACAGCAAAATTAGTTTCAAATCACAAACACTTTAAATTTTTTTCAAATGCAATTTCATATCAATTTATGATCAATCACAAAATATAAATCAATACATAACAACACCAAATAATTTTTTTTCAAATATAAACTTAAAACCAATTAATAATCAAAAGTAAATAATTAAACAATTAGCGATTAAAAGTTATATTTTTTGGTGTGCCACGTCAATTCACTTTGGAATAGATTCGTAGATTTTATTTGAAACAACTGCAAGTTTTTGAAACCGATGCACAAGGAAACTGGTAATAATCTCGCTTAATTTTATTTCAAATTCTAATATTATATGTTTTAAAGTCTTAATGTATTCCAAAATCACTTTTCTTAAACTCCAGTTTCGTTCTATTTCCCGCGCTGGAGGTATATTAAATCTCTCGTCTTGGCATATTTATTACTAAAAGAATATTTTAATCGTTTCCACGCGTGCACAAATCGCGAAATCAGCGACTCCTTGACGCCATGCATCTTCCCTAAAGCGCTTGCGTAATATATTAAAAATAGCCAATATTCCCTTCACTTTGATCACGTGTTATATTGTTATTCCCTTATCTGAGAGAATCGGGGATTTTCTGTACACTTTTACTTAAAACTTCAACTGAGATGTTGGTATGTCCGCCACTCTCCAAAATATTTTTATCATAAAGCAAATTGGTTAACAACTCGGCTGTTTTATGA
>BGPR01003692.1:36529-49673 GCA_013235015.1 Araneus ventricosus
AAGATTGGTGCATCAATTTATTTTTCACCAAAATTAATTTAAATGTAAGGAAATAATTTATGACTTATCGACAAGCATACCTTGCGGCGATCCAAGGGTGTGATCTCGTGATGGCCCAAAGTAATCTTCTCCAATGTGTCGCACCCAATCCATATCGTCCTTAAGCAAGTCTTGGGTTACATCGGCGCGTTGAAGCAAAGCGTTTGGCGCTGTTGAGAAAAAATGTTGATTTGGTTTCAATCGCAGTAAATATGAATATTTTATCATTCCAATCACTCTTGAATTTTAAAATACAGTCGAGTCCCGTCTAGCAATAGATAATCACGCTTAAATATAATGCAATTTTTCTCAGGTCTTGTCTTAACTCTAATTTATCAGACGTTTTATGTTGCATTTGTGTCTTGTTTCAATGCGTCTGGTACAACTGAGAAAGATGCAGATTTGGTTTTAATCATTATAAACTTAAGCTTTTTATTATTCCAATCAATGCTGAATTTAAAAATGCAATCGAATTCCTGCAGCGAGTACTGGATAGAGTGAAATCTTCTGAAAGTCTTGTCTTTACTCTTATTCAGCAAATGTTTTTAAACGCTTATAGTAAACTCTTAAGAGCAAACAATCTATGTTTCATGAATCGAGATACTCTCTAATTTAATTTATAAAAAATTTGTTTTCTTTCGTTTAATATCTTCGGTAAGTGAGTTATTCGGGTTTTTTCATTATTATTATTATAAACATATTATATTATATAAATATATTATATTATTATAAAGTTATTATAAAAATATATTATTATAAAGTTATATAAATATATTATATTATTATAAAGAATAGGAAAATTGCCCTTTAGTACTTTTTCTCTTTGTACGTTAATTATATAGTACAGAATTTTTTAAATTTTCTGTTTCTTTAACGACGAAAATATTCGTTATTTTCTACAGAAGGTGTTGCAATATTCTTTTACAACAGTAGAAAATGTAATCACATTTATATCAGCAGATAGAGGCAAATTGAAAAATTATTTCTAAACTAAATCTGTAGGTTTTTAGATAGACCATTATTTTTTTTTCTATTTTAACATAGTTTTACTATATTCTTCAACCTTAACTTATCCACATTTTTAGCATGTGGTCAAAAATATTTCCAAATTTTAAAAAAAATGTGAAACGTGTTTTGTATAAAGTTTCGATTTAGCTCCTCTACTAAGAAACTCGACTTTATATTTGGAAGGAAAAATAAAGTTATAAAGTTAAAGTTAACAAAATTTTTCACAATAAAACTTGGATACGAAAATTTTTTAATGATTTAAAAACTTACCGTAAAATTGTCTACTCTTTGGATCAAAAGGAACACGCACATCTTCCCATAGACAATCTTCTGTTTCAAAATCACAGTATCCTAGAAAAAAAAGGTTGTTGAAATTTTTATTAGATCCGCTAATTGTCTTTTAAGAATATCATTTACAAAATATTGAAGAAGATTATGGTAATTATTTTCAGTTTGTCTTAATACCTTTTTTAATCAGTTTTTTGTTATACAAAACTTAGCTTAGCATTAGCGTTCAATCATCAAGAACTAATAACAGAATAAAACTTTTATGAATAGAAAATTATATTTTCTTTACTTTTATAATTCTTATTTCAAAGTGAATTGTTTAAAAATATAAGTTAATGGTGTGCTTAATTTTTTCATTATTAACCTTTTATAAGTAACAAATAGATAGTAACAAGATATTCCTAATCGTTATGAATGTTATGTTAGAATGATTCTGGATGCTTCCAACGGATTTTTATTTATATGTTTGTGAATAAAGTTAAGCAACAGATTAAATACTGAAATCATTTTATGTTTAAAAATATGATTAACTTGTATTTTTAAAAATAGAGCATAATGTTTATTGAAATTTCAATAGAAGATTTAACATTTTCACTCAAATTTTTCAGTACATCTATTATTTCGTTTTTTAAACAGTTGAATTTTTTTAAAAATTCGAAAAAATGTACGAAACACGCGTTAACATACGCTTTAACAACATTCAATAAAACCTTCCTCATTATTTCAGAGTTAGTTTTAGAAGTAACATTTAACGAGCAACTTCATTTGCTATTTTACCCATTAGTATTAAAGAAATCTTTCTAAATCTTTGCGAAAAGGGATACTATTTTGTCCCACGAAAGAATATTTATGAAATAAATGCTTATCTCACCTTGATCTGGACAAACGCCGTTACTTATCAATATATCATCAATAGCTACTTGTCCGTAACCACGACTTCCAACATTCACTTCAAATACAACCTGTGAAACATTAAAAATAATTATTAATTATGATTTAAATCCATTTTGAAGATCGATTAAAAGTTCGCAAAATTCGGAGGCGTTTTCTTAAATTGTTGTATCAATATGTTTATCAATAATGATTTTTCTTAAGACATTTAAGAAGTCAATGAATGAAAAGTGACAAAAAATTTCCAGTGAATTTCGGTGGAAAATTTTAGTACTAAAATATTCCTATCAGTATCGCTTTCGGAAATACTGATTGGATGCGATTCCTATCAAAAATTGAGGCTTTAAAGCAGTCACTTTTAATTAGAATAACGTCTTATTGTGAAACTACATGAGGGCTATTTTACTGTCGACCTTGTTTTTTTTTTAAATCGTCGCCAGGTGACGATGACCACGCTTGAAATTCTGAAAATTTATTAAGAAATGTCTGAGAAAACAATTTCTTTTATTGCGGTGATTCGATTACAGATAAAAAATGTTTCTTATAATAACGTTCTATCATTATTGATACTTTCTGAACTGTACGCACTCTAATTTTAAGTTATGGGCACAATGCTATTATTTATAATATTAAAAAAAGAGGTTCTAAAAGCTTACAAAGTCGGTTCAGGTCGTAATTCCGGCAAGCCAAAATCCCAACAGGGTTGAATCCCAGAATGTACAAAATCTCGATTGGGTCGAAATTCCAACAAATAAGTATCTAACTCTAAACGCTCAATTTGACTTAATTAAATATAATTTTAACTAAATATTATGTATGACTAATTAATAGTTTCAATCGTTCACACATAAAAATTATGACCACACTGAAATGAATTTTGACATAATTAAATGAAGAATAAAAAAATTCATTTTATTAAAAAAAGAAGAAAAAGAACACTTACACACACTGTATACATTTCAGAGGCTTATTTACAGTGACACTGCGAGCGATACCACGAAGATATTTAATTTCAGGTCGGCTATCACGATCGTTAACAAGAATCACAATTATCTTCTCTATGTCATCATCTACCGTCCTATATTTTGGTTGCTGCTTCCTGCGAAAAATTCATTCAACTTGGTAATCTACCATCTCCTGCTCTTTCTGGAATTCTTCTTTGATGTCATAAACACCAACATGGGCCCGCCCACTTAAAGTCTTCCACCTTCTGCACCAAGCCTCGATAAAATTTGGAGTGCGCGGAGTTTCTAGTTATATTGAATTAAACGCACCAAATTTAGCAGTGTTGGGATTTCGTTTGGCCAGATTGCGGCTTGTCTGGATTCTGGCAGGATAATTTACAAAGGGATCTTAAGACCATCCTCTTAACCAATGCTTCAGAAATATATTAGCAAACTGAAGCATGTACTTAACTTGAAAGCTCGTGGTTATAAAGACGGTTACTGCAGAGCTAACATATCAAGATGCACGAAGCTAGCATACTCGTGGCTATAAAGACAGTTGCAGCCGAGCTAACATATCAAGATGCACGAAGCTAGCATACTCGTGGCTATAAAGACAGTTACTGCTGAGCTAACATATCAAGATGCACGAAGCTAGCATACTCGTGGCTATAAAGACAAAGGTCATTGAGCTAACGATATCGAAGATGCACGAACTAGCATACTCGTGGTTTAAAGACAGTTACTGCCGAGCTAACATATCAAGATGCCGAAGCACGCATGCTCTGTGGTATAAAGAAGTTACGCAGACCCAATATATCAAGATGCACCAAGCCAGCTATGCCCGTGGTTAAAGATAGTTACTGCAGACCTAACATATAAAGATGCACGAAGCTAGCATACTCGTGGTTATAAAGACAGTTACTGCCGAGCTAACACATCAAGATGCACAAAGCTAGCATACTCGTGGTTAAAACAACAATTTATAGGTTTGTTAATAATTTTAAATTCATGCAGAAGCTATCAGTATCTTTCTTACCTGCCAGGACAGTGACTTGGACATCACGGTGAAGCGAGCCCCGTGCCACAGAAGACCTTGCCCCATTGTAACACTCCACTGAGGATCAGAAAGTCCATTGTCAGTTGACAAATAAGTGTTCAGAGATAGTGTACTGACATTATAGATGTGATAGTAGAATGTGACGCAACCGCCACTAGTAGGTGAATGCTTCGGACTGTAAATTCTGGCACTTTGAGTGGATCCCACAGGAGTTTCCTTGAAGCCGATGTACAGATAGCTTCCTGCGATTCAAAGCAAATCAGTTGTTGATATTTGATTCGAATAACTTATGTAAATACAACAATAAGTAGGTAAATCAAAAAATGATTGAGAATATATTTACTTTTACCTCTTGGCAAAAACAATGGCAAAAAACTTTGACGCAATGATCAGTTCTCACCAGATTTACATAAAAAAATGAACGAAACATTTAACGATTAGCCATCATTCGTTCATCTGATTGACGTCTATAGCATGACAATGTATGTTCTCGTGTTTCCACCGTTTTTACACAATATTTGGCCAACAAAATACTGAATGTGTGCCCACCCTCCATACAGTCCGGATCTAGGTCCATATGACTTTTTTGTTCCCTTGCTTCAACTGCAGGTCAGAAATTTCACTTATCGATGGTTGCTTAGAAAAAGACAGAGGCGGTTCTTTATAGGATAGATGGATTCCAACATGACAAATTGGATTACTTCGAATGAGACTACTTCGACAAGGATCATATTGAGTTGAACTGTACCTAATGTATTTTATGAGTAATAAATGCATTCTCATTCATTTTTTACATGCCCTCGTATTAATGCTGATCCTTCGTCTACGAGACAGTAAAAAATATTACCTTCAATCGATTGAGTCGTGTGATCCGGCATGCGATACAGCGTGTCGTTGTCTTCTCCGCTCTTCACGTCCCAGTTCACTGCATTCTTGGAGTCTTGTGTGTATCCGCACATTTCGTCGTCGTCGTCAAAAGTACACATCTCTGTCAAACAAAGTTAAATTTGATGCGTTTGTCTAATAATTACTAATAAAATTAAACAGGTGATGCGAATTATTACAAAATATATACACATCTACATCAATTACTTACTCTTAATTAAAGTTAATTATTTTATTACTACGTTACTTACTTGATGGTGGACAGGATCCACCCATTGCTGTAATGTCGTCCAATGCTATTACTCCTGTTTTCACTTTGCCGATGAACCTCAACTGGATGAGAAAAATATAATTTTAATATACTTAAGTCGTAGTGTTTATTCTTCGTAGCATTTGCATATTAAAGAAATATCGCAAAATGCACAGAATTTGAAAATCAGTGCTAGATCATTCCGGAACTATTTATTTAGAAAGTTTCTTTAGCTTTAAACTATTTCTAGAATGATCTCTAACTTTATGTCTTCTTCACACATTAAGGAAATTTCGCAAAAGTAGAGTATATTAGTGCGAGATCACTCTAAAAATATTTCTTTATAAATAGTTCTTTTAGTTGTTTTAAACGTTTTTTAAATGATGTCACACTGATATTCAAATTTTATCCCTTTTTTAAACATTAAAGTAATTCTGCATAGGTAGAAGGCATAAAATATAAATATCAATGTGAGATCATTCTAAAAATACTTTTTTTAGAAATAGTTCCTTTCGTTGCTTTACTTAGAATTGTCAGTAGTAGTGGACAATGAAATTTTTGTGTCACCTGTTCTCAAATATTGGCTGCTTAAATTAGAATTATAATGCATTAATAACCAACTATAAAGCTATTTTTCTAAAAAATAAAATTTTACTTTTCGTTTTTAGTAAAATGTCTTTTTAGAAGTAGGTAAAAATTAAACACTTAAGCCAATATAGGGAGAAATGAATAAAACTTCGATTTGTTCAAAACTTAAAATTCACTGACATAAGTTAATAAATGGAAAGAAAAAAATTACGCTTGTCAGTAAATGCTGAAAAGGGTTTTGTTGTTGTTGTAAATTTAGGTGCTGATACTTAATCCGCGAATCTACTCGGTGGTTTGGAACATTGCATTTCAGTTATTTGCTCTATAATAATAGTTTTGATGTACCCTCTGATAGCAAAGGCAGGATCAAATTGTATATTTTTCTAAGAAGTTACAGATATTGTTAACGGTCCTTACAGTTAATATCACGCCTTATTCTTCTTCCCACCTGGCTATGCGGAGCATTACGAAATCAGCTGTGATCGAATAAATTGTTTGGCTGTGATCGAATAAATTGTTTGACTCCAATAGTATTCGTCAGGATCAGAGTTCACCACAAAAATGCTCCGGAGAGTGCTTAATTAGCAAATTGAACTCAACATTTTATCCCTTCTAAACGAGAATCCTCCCGTTTCATTCCTGAACTCTTGTTCCCAACCTTTATTCCCTCGCGTACCCCCTTGATTAACCTTTATATTCCCGCGTAACCCCTTGATTAACCTTTATATTTTCGCGTACCCCCTACGGTCATATCCCACCACCAACCATCCGTCCACCCAAAGAAGTTTTTATCACTAATGTTAAGGGCTTATGTTAGCTTATGAGTCAAATGACTCGTATTAATAACATTTGCTGGACTTACTTTTGATTCTACGTTACAACGCCAACAAATGAAATCAGTATTGTAATAATTTCGTATTAACTTATAAGGATGGCGAAAAGTAACATTGTGTAACAACCAATTTTTCAAGTGGTATAGTTATTAAATAGCAAGTATTAACTTAGACAAACAAAATTCTGTAACTTATTTAATTCCTTATGTTTTCCCGTTTCCACCATTACCAACTTTGATGTCACGTACCCCCAGAGATACGTGTACCACAAGTTGGGAACCTTGGAACCTTGATTGGAATTTAATTCCTTATGTTTTCCTGTTTCCACCATTACCAACTTTGATGTCACGTACCCCCAACAAGTCCTTCACGTACCCCCAGGGGTACGCGTACCACAGGTTGGGAACCTCCGTGCTAGACTTATGTCTTTTTTCTGGAGGGTATCCTCCGCTGAGGGAGGATGCTATAATTATCATGTTGCCTGAATAAAATAGTTTATAAGAAGGTGAAAATTCAAGATCGGTCAGTATCTCTTCTTTATTTTAAATGCATCTCATGATTCGTCTTGTGATAAATCATACCACGGGTATGATCCAAAAAGTTTGAGGAACAGCTTTTGAGATATAATATATCTAAAATTTGTTATGTTTTTGTAATTGCACGCTTTTATATGGCTTGTTTCATGCTTGTAAAGACGGAATTTTGTAATCGATTGTTTCTCGTTTCTTAGAGCACGAGAGTTCTAAAATTTTGCCCAATGGGGAACTTCAGTATTTTTTAAAAACACGCGAAAGCCATCCGTATTTGTAGAAAAAATCATTCTAATTTCAAATATGTAAGTGAAATTTTACAGAAAAATTTATTTATTTAAATATTGAGAACGAAAGATGCACTGAAATAGCAGGAATCATGATGCAATCCGAAACGCACTCTCATTGGCCGAGTAGATTTTGACGTCAATGTTGCCTTCCTTCGCATACTTCTCTTTCGCTACTTCTGTGCTTTGAATCAAGGCGTTTGCACCAGCTAACATTTTAAAAGTGAAGTTTTTGGCTTTTCTACTAATCAACGTTCAATTTCACAATGGATATTGGTTTTGTACGAGGTAAATCGGAAAATTTGCCAAGGATTGATCGGAGGTTTTGTCAGTACATGTGTCTGTAATTATTCAGTTCCGACAAAAAAACTGGACACAAAACGCCGGCTCTTAAATTATCTCATAAGAAGAGTTGTTTTGGCCTTCTCCTTGAATGTATTCAGTAACCGGAATAAAGCTCTATACTATCCAGAAAAGGCTTCCCCTTAGGAAAACGGATAGGTTCAATCATCAAGCAACAATAAATTGCAGAGGGGCCCTCGGGCATTCCGAGAAGACGCTGCGATTTCTGTTGCACAAGAAAGAACGAAAAGATAAGAACCTGATTTTGCATGATGTATTAAATTTCGTATGCCTACAAAAAAAAAAAACAGGAATATATTTATTTCAGAAGTTCCGCTCAAAATAACTTCAGGTACGGCATTTTTTTAAAAACACACCTGTGCCTTTTAAAAATTTATTTTATTTTATATAGTTTTATTTTACTACGCTTTATTTAACTATATAAATTATTTCCTTTGTACAAATATTAATTTTAAAATATTAATTTTTACTAATTAATATAAAATCCGGTAAAAATAACTTATATAAAAAAATACACTAAAAAATTAAAAATGATAAAACTGTAACCACTTTCGTAAATTGCAAAAAAAAAGAAAAGAAAAGATACGAACAAAGTTCTATAAGTAGTCAGCCTTCTTTACTGCAAAGTAAGCTTTTTTCATTATGTTAGTTAATTTTTGAATTATATAAAAAAAACTATATAAATTTATAATAATATTCAAATCAGACCAAATGCGACTGATCTAGGAATTTAAGTGCTACAATCAACAAACTCGAGATGCACGATGAGATGAATTTATCCCACCTTTTCTCAACTCTAATAATTGATGAGCAAACTAACTTTTTGAAGACTAATTTTGATTTTAATACATTCATTGAATATATAGAATTTATTTTGCATCAAAAGTTAATTCTGCGAATTATTTTGTTGAACTACAAATGAAAATGAATTTCATTATCAAAAGAGTCGTTAATTTAAACTAATTTTTAAGATATTCTTGTTAATTTTCAATAGCACTGGTAATTTTTTAAAAAATATAAGAAACATTCGAATATCCATTCCAATATCCAAAAGATTTATGCTATAAAATAACATGAGTAAGATTTAAAAAAAAAAAGGATTCTTAAAGAAGGTGGGATCTTCCATATTTTTACCCTTTGAGGGGCCATTGCCCCTCAAAGGGTAAAAAAATAAATTTCATGTAATCAAATGGGAAAAAACTAATTAACTTTAACTATTTGCTTTAAAATATCTTAATTTTTTTTGCTGCTAACCTCGCCTTATACTTCTTTTAAAAACAAAAAAGATATGGAATTCTGAATTTACTGTGCTTCATGCTATACAATTTTAATAGGTATAATATAGATTAATAACTCACATCAAAATGATCTCCACAGACATGACGAACGCTGCTTTCTGATAATTCCGGATTTAGATTCGGATCTCTCTTCATCGCTTTACCCCACTTTTTGCGAATAACATAATTTTTGGGCACATTGATAAATAATTTATCGGGTGCCGTTACAGTTGTATTACGGCATTTAGGAACAGTACAATACTTGTATCTTTCCGACATTATTTATCTGACGCGATAGTCGGAAAATACAGAAAAAAAAGAGAATCTCTACAGAGAGCGAACGGGAAGGAAGCGTGTGTCTCCCCTGTCTGGCAACTTTGACGTCAGAACCCGTTTCGCGCCAAAATGGATCGTTTTTTCGCGAATTCTGAGAGGCGAACTTTGATTGTAAATTTTAAAAAAACAAAACTGTCTAGAATTTTTTTATGTTATTGTTCGTTTCGAATCATTTTAAATCAATTTAAAAAAAATGCTGAAGTTCCCCATTTTGCGTTCTCGATAGCAATACAATATTTCGATATTTTTAGAACGCAATAATCAGTGAATTACTGATTTTAATTAAATTTTGATTTCATCTCAGAGGCGCCATCTTGAGAAAAAATGATGGCAAGATGCCATAATATTTATAATAATAAATAAATGAAATATATTAAAAGTAGAAAAATTAAATATAAAAGTAGAAATTATAATATTAAAGTAGAAATAGTAGTAGGTAATAAAAAGTAGATAATAATAATAATAATAAAGTAGAAATAATAAATATAAAAGTAAAATAAAAATGTAGAAAATAATAAATTCAAAAAGTTATTAAGAGCATACTTATATAAGTGAAAATAAATGATAATAAAGTAGTATAAAATAATGATAAATGATGATAAAGTAGAAATTTTTTTATCAAAAATCCCAAAAGCAAAACAAAATTATAAAATCGTGAAGGAAAACAACATTAAAAGAAGTGAAGCCATAATGAATATCATAAAGAAGAAAATTCCTAAGCATTCATTAAAAATTTAAAAAATATGTCATAAATACGTTTAAAATTTCAATTTACTTAGAGTATTGTTTTCAGCGCCTCACATTTTTACAATTTTGTTTAGACCTCCAGATTTTTGATAAAAAAATTTTTTCTGTTTTTCGGTACACTAATAAAAGAGTATTTTTGAGAATTGTTTAATTTCATTTTCCCTATATTATTTTTACTATTATTATGTTCTTTGTATTATGGTGACGATTAACAAGAACATTTTGTATGTTTCAGATGAAATCAAACAATTAGAATAAAACCGCAAGTTTTCACATCCTAATGTAGATACATCGATCTTCTATATAAAAAAAGTCGAGCAAAAAGTTACCTTTGGAGCTATTTTACTACTCTTAATGTGAACATAGGCGTGCCTCCATTTGTAACCATAATTGCCTTCTCTTTTCCAGAAACTGACGTATTCCGTTTTCCACCAGTATGAGATTGTGAATTCTGCGGTAAGTTCAGACTGTGTGAAACAAAATAAAATTAAAATTGGTTGATGTAAACTTCAAGTCACCAATACTTCCAACAGTATTTTAGTCGATATCAAGTTGATTATCACTCGTGCGCTTGCATCTAATGAATTTTTTAAAAAGCATTTCATAAGTGGGTGAGTGAGCGCACAGAGATTGAATTCACTCTTTCGTTAGAGATTATCGAGGTAGCATCAAAATCAAGAATTAAGCCTTTTTCCCAAATCCTGTATTTATTTCAATATAGATATGTGTACATTTGATTGAGAGAACTTAAAAATCTCTCGTATCCTGGTATCTACGACCACAGCTCTAAAAGCTCCGAATCTAGCATTAAGAATATTTGCTCATCTTAGTGCATCGAATCGTCCATGGATTACCCTCCAAATTTGTATCCGTCGAACGGGCTCTAAAACTTCCCGGATTAGCCCCTTACGAATGATTTGGTCATTTTAGTGCATCTTCGTCAATGGATTACCCTCCCTGGTATCACGTCCCGATAAAGCTTCCCGGATTAGCCTTACGAATATTTGGTCATTTTAATGTATCATTCGTCAATGGATTACCCTCCCTGGTATCCCGTCTGGGCTCTAAAGCTTCCCGGATTAGCCTTACGAATATTTGGTCATTTTTAATGCATTCTTCGTCAATGGATTACCCTCCCTTTATCCACTCGTCTAAAGCTTCCCGGATTAGCCTTACGAATATTTGGTTTTTAATGTATCTTCGTCAATGGATTACCCTCCCTGGTATCCCGTCTGGGCTCTAAAGCTTCCCGGATTAGCCTTACGAATATTTGGTCATTTTAGTGTATCATTCGTCAATGAGTTACCCTCCCTGGTATCCCGTCTGGGCTCTAAAGCTTCCCGGATTAGCCTTACGAATATTTGGTCATCTTAGTTGCATCATTCGTCAATGGATTACCCTCCCTGGTATCCCGTCACTGGCTCTAAAGCTTCCCGAGTTAGCCTCTACGAATATTTGGTCATCTTAGTGTATCATTCGTCAATGGATTGATTCCTCTATTTCCACGTTTCAGTGATATCCGAAATGACATCCAAAATTTTTACCCTATTCGCCCGTCAGCATTCATGAAATACCAGAAGTTGGAGAGTCACCAACCCATTCTTGTGCTGCTTGAGCACTGGTCAGCGTCCCTTCTTTCGTAGTCAACGTCATCGCCCTGGAGGTAAGCATATCGACCTGCAGAAAACACAATGAGATTCTTCTACTCTCTTTTATTCAAAGCGCAAAAAAAAAATCATTTCGAGAGTCGGTAAAAGTCGATGCGAAAATGCCAAAATAGACAAATGTGATATAAAATTATTTGTAAATCAATTTATTAAGATGTACTATCTTTATTGAGATTTAATTCCAAATCAATTTACTGAGACTTTTACTAAATCAATACTGAGACTTTAATTACTAAATCATTTTGTGAGACCTTTAATTACTAAATCAATTGATCGAGACTTTTTACTACGTCAATTGAGAATTTAATTACTAATAAATTTATTGAGACTTTAATTATTAAATCAATTTATTGAGACTTTAATTACTAAATCCAATTTATTGAGTCTTTAATTACTAAATCAATTTATGAGACTTTAATTATAAATCCATTTAATAAGACTTTAATTAAATCAATTGATCGAGACTTTAATTACTTCATCAATTTATTGGGACTTTAATTGACTAAATCAATTTATTGAGACTTTAAATTACTAAATCAATTTATTGAGACTTTAATTTCTAAATCAGTTTATTGAGACTTTAATTATTAAATTAATTTATTGAGACTTAATTACTAATCAATTTATTAAGATTTTAAATATGCTAAAATCAATTTACAGAGAAATTTATTTAATCATGAGAATTCTTCTGTTATTTTCTTCTGTCTCTTAATTCAAATAGCAAAAAAATATTTCATTTAAGAAAAACGCGATATACTACACTACCAAAATGAAAAAATGTGATTTAAAGTTATTTACGTAAGTTAATTTATTATTATAGATAATAAATTAATACATCTACTTGAAGTCAGGACCTAGAATTGTGTTTATAATAGTGTATTATTAGTGAGTATGTTTATGGATTTGTATTTTCAGTTATTGCTATAGAGATTCTTCAATGAGTAAACAAGAAACTGATTTGAAGCAATTCATTTAAATTTGCTGAATAATTGTATTATATTCATTTTATTCTGGAGTTTGTCTGCATGTGTTTCTCTTTTTTCATATTTGTAATCTTCGGTTTAAAAATTATTTCATTCATTCACTAGTTTATTTAAGAGCCCTATTTCGATTAATATAAGCAATTTTGTCCATTCAATCCCAAGTTATAT